>JAKUCV010000725.1:12855-105820 GCA_028386065.3 Turnera subulata
CCCCGGCCTCCCACGGTCACTGTTCACGTGCAGCCGTTCCAGGCCGCCTCTCGCTGCACCACCACCTTCGTCAGGCTCGCCGGCTCGTCGCGACCTGAACCCCGCCGCTTCCGCCCGTCCCCGCCGCGAGACGCGCCGCCAACTGCTGTCGACCCGCGAGCAACCCGGCGGATCTAGCTTTCCGCCGCTGCTCTGCCGCTTCCGTCAGCCTTCCGCCGCCTTTCCACCGCCGGTGGAGTCGCCTCGAGGTCGCCTTCCTCGTGGCCGCCTTCCCCTGCGCTCTTGCGTCGCCGCCGTCGTCGAGGTAAGCTAGATCCGGGCTTCCGACCCGTTTCCAACGGCCGGGTCGCGCCTTGGTTGCGGGTTGGGGCTGTTTTATTTCTTTTTCTTTCTTTCTCTTTTTTTTCTGTATATATTTTTTTTTCTGTTTTTCTCTTTTTTTTTTATTTTCCTTTTTCTCTCTTTTTCTTTTTCTCTCTTTTTTTTTCTTTTTCTCTCCTTTTTCTTTTTCTCTTTTTTTCTCTCTTTTTTTTTTCTTTCTCTCTTCCTCTCCCGGCTCCTTCCCTTCTCCTGCTTCTTTTATAGACTGAATATACTATTTGGCATGTGAATTACAAATAATGTAATTCCGTTTCCATTACGGGCGAATCCGATCCGGACCAGAAAATAACAGATACCTCCTTAGTTATTTTCCGGTGTGATTTTCCGAGAAATTCCGAAACCCGAAAAATACCAACTTAGTTCCGAAAAATCAACGGGAAAATCACGAGCGCGGGAAAACACTCGGATTCGAAAAACGACTCCCGATTTACCTCGAATTAATTACCCAAGATTAATTCAACAGTAAATCACGGTAAATAAACTTTTACAGTCCGGTAAAATCCAAAATTTTTACCCGGGCTGTTACATTACCAAAGGTGCCTTGGTAATTTTGAAGGGGGAATTGGTAGAGAAGAACCTTTACAGGTTGATTGGAAGTGCGGTAAAGAGCAGAACGAAGATTAAGGTTTGTGCAGAGTTAGACAAAAAGAAGAACATTGTTGCATCCAACAAGAGAAAGGTTGGCTTTGCAATGATGACTAGTAGCATGGAAGATAGCCATACACCAGCATGTAGAACACTGAAGCAGATATGGGTCAAGAAGACAAAAGTATGAAGAATGCTAAGTAAAATTCAGCCCAAGGTGGAGATTGTTAGGTGTGAGCTGAATTTTTTTTTGGTCAATTCAAAGATTAGGCACCTTTTTTTTGACAAGTTGGCAAGTAAATCTTGAAAGTTAGGTAGCTTCTTTTGTTGACAAATGGAACAAACTCTTGCCTATATAAAGGCTTGAGCATGTAGTGTAACAACATCCCTCAAGTAGAGAAGAAAGATAGAGAAAGAGAGAAAGAAAGAGAGAGGGAGAGAGAAGAGAAGAAGAAAGAGGAGAATAGGAAGAAAAATATACCCAATATTTTTCTTAGTCTCCTTTTAAAATTAGGAAGTGATAAGGAAACACTTTTGTGGATAGATTTTATTGTGAGGTTCTTTTGTACTAATATTATATATTAGTGGAAGATTTGTAGACCGTGGACATAGGTAAGATTAAGGCCGAACCACGTTAAATTCTTTGTGTCTTTTTATTTTCGCGAATCTTTTGTAGTTTTCCCCAACCTGGTATGCGGGTCGAACCGGATTAGTCGGGGCAAATCTCCGGATTCGGGAAGGGAAACCAAACAAAAGAAAAGTCTAAGAAAAGGACTTGAACAGCACAGCGTTTTCTTAGGACTTTTCACTTTGCCTATGTGTTGTATTTTCTTTTTTGATCCTAATATGTGTTGTATATTGCATTTAAGTACATTAACTCACATCATTATTTTTTTTGTACGGTAATGTGTACATTAACTCACAGCATTATTTTTTTGTACGGTAATGTCCTTTTGGTTCCTATATTGAACGAAGGAATGTGATGTTTCTTTTAATCTTTGTAATATATTGTAAATTCTTATTGCTGGATCATGTGGTCACAGTTTAGATTTTTGTGAACCAATCTATTCATTTATTGTTTAATTTGTAGTTTGATTTGATTTGTTTTTCTTTATTTTACTTATGTATGTTTTAAATGTTCAATGGAGAATAATGATCTCAGTTCTTTTACTCAGATTTTTTATTATTATATTAGGATTAAAAACACAAACATAATCGCCACGTATCTAGAACTAACGGAAATTTTTTGGTTTTTTGGTTTTGGTTCTTGCTTGATGTTATTCACTAATAGTTAATCTCTTGAGCTTTTAGGAGGAGTATGGGACTGACTGTGTGTGCAGTTATCCTAGGCGAAGAGGAAGAAACAGATCCCCCCAACGCCTGTGTGTAATAATTGAAGCTTGCTTTGTGTACTAAGAAAAGCAATCAGTTTCAGTGAAGTGAGCAATTTCACTCATAATTAACTCTCATATAAGACTGTAAAAGAAAATTTTTTTATGTTATATGTGATTTTAATTGAAGCGTTGAATTAAGTTGATTTTAAAGAATTGTCAGTAACACTTCAAAGGTTGGAAAACGCAGACTAGATTTTGGTGTTATAGGACACAAAACCTTATGGTAACTCTTCACGGAGGAGGCTGTTGCCTTAAGCAGAAACAGAAAAATGGAAAAAACAGAAGAGCTCACTTTCTAGCCATTCCAATGTCCTCCTTTTCCATTTCATATTGTATAGATATAAAAATAGCAACACTAACCAACTTAGATCATCATCACCACGCATCTCTGAGTAGTTCCTCAACACAAAGTGGTTTACTCTTCTGGACAATATGGCTAAAGAAGAATTCATGGGTACCAATGATGTTACTCAAATCATCAAAGGCAAGCGCACCAGGCGCCAAAGGTCATCATCCCCATGTAAGGTGGTGCTGACATTGAGCTCATCAAGTGGTTATGGTTTTGTGGAGGAATATTGCTCCTTTTCCTCTCCTACCACTTCTAGTGTTCATAATCTTCAGGTTTGTGAGGGCAAAGATCAAGAAGAAGAAACAGAAGAAGAAATGGCTAAATGCTTGATTTTATTGGCTCAAGGAGATGGACGAAGTCCAATACAAAAGAATGATGTTATGAAGAAAATTGTTGCTCCAAAATTTAGTGATATGGCCACACCAAGAATTAACAAGGCCGGTGTCCATGTATATGAGTGCAAGACATGTAACCGTAGCTTCCCTTCATTTCAAGCATTGGGTGGGCACAGAGCTAGTCACAAAAGGCCTAAGGCCCTGATTGAAGCCAAGAAGACTAGAATGGACGATCTTGAGGATTGTCAATTGAACAAAAGTACCTCCGATTCCGTTTCCCTCTCCATGAACAGTAGCAATAAAGATCGGCACCTGACCGCCAAGCCAAAGATTCATGTGTGCTCAATTTGTGGCTCAGAGTTCACTTCTGGACAAGCTCTTGGTGGTCACATGAGAAGGCATAGGGCTAACACATACAGCAAAGTGGAGATTGCAACTTCGGAGTGTGTTGGTGGTGACCATGATAATGAGATCAAGCCAAGGAACATTTTGGCCTTAGATCTTAATCTTCCGGCACCGGAAGAGCACCACCATTGCCAGCATGAGTTGAACTTCCAAATGGTGCCAACACAGCAAGCTCTAGTCTTCTCCTCCCCGGCCTTGGTGGACTGCCATTACTGAGGGGGAAAAAAATAAACCAAACTTTCATATATGGATCAATGTGAATTTTTATTACCAGCATTCTGTAATTAATGATAGTTTTTATTAGTAATTATGAATTCTTTCAATTTTATCATGTTTTAGTTTTTATTATTTTGATTGTATTTTTTAAGAAAAAAAGAATATTGAATTTTAAGGTATGCATGCCTTTTATTTTGACACACGGTCATCTAGACTTGTTGGAAAATTTGAATACTTTGAGTGTAACGTTCATGGTTAGTGTCTTTTGTATTTTATCAAGACAATACTTAGAGTTTTATACTAGATGGATATTTGAATTGCTTTTTATCTCACAACGAATCCTAAATCTACCCAAACACAAGGTTATTAAACCCGACCCGGACAGTGACTCATTATAATGGTCGGGTCGAGGGTTTAGAAGTCTAACCAGGATTCAACTAGGTCCAACCGGTATTTGAATTAATAGTGAAAATCTATTTTTTAGAAATGGTCTAATAAAGAAGTCTAACCATGACCCGACCAAGATGAAACTATACAAATTTTGATTCTTAACCCGATAAAAATTGAAAACGGGCCAGTAAACCCAAAAAAATCTGAAGAACCCGCTATGACCCGGCCGGTTTTTTAAATATTGTAACCGAAGAGGTAAAAAACTCAGATTTACCTCCGGGTCACGGTTATCCAGGTTCAACTGGCTAGGACAACAATGCCCAAACCCTCCCACCCTGGATCGAATCAGGGTCTTCTTGGCACAGTGCCAAGGGAAATGCCAGTGTAACTACTATGGCATTGGCGGATATTTGAATTGTTTTACTCATAGTCAAATGGGTACAAGGCCTCCAACATTTCCATTATTCATTAGCAGTGTTTTGAAACTAATTATAATTGTTTATGTAAATTAGATCAGTTCACAAAAAAATTTACTATATGTTTAAGAGTGACTAAGATTTAGTTAAAATTTATTTTCTCTGGAATTTCTAAACTTAATCCAAGTATTAATGGTCCAGAGATAAATTGAAAAATAAAAGAATAATTGAGAAAAAAAATAAAACTTATATTGCTCTAGTTAGAAATATTCAATCAGTAAATAATTTTCAGTGCACTTTTAACTAAAAAGAAAGACTAGAAACTATTCCTACATTGAGAGATATAAAAGATGATTTTTTTAAAATAGAAGAATAGGTAAGAAAATATATATATAGGAGAGGCCTTCCCTACAAAATATTGACAAATTGAGGAGTTCAAGTGCTTCATTTCACCATCGCTTTTCTACTAATCCTCTTCCACATTTCCCATTGGGTTATTCTAAATTTGAAATATCATTCATTTGGATTGTTCCAAAACAAAAAAAAAAATATCAGAGCTAAGAATAGAGGCGCAGACAAAACCAAACCAAGTTCACAATTCTTGGGCAATTAATAAGAGAATGCAAATTATTTTATTATTTTTGACTTGTGATTACTTTACAAATAATTGTAGACATTGTTAGCTTCCATTCCTTGTTTATGGCTTTTTTTTTTGAACAACAGGAAAATATTTCATTAATTAAGAACCACGATTACAAAATAAACGAAAATGTTACAAATAACGAAGAACAAAATACACAACACAACAATCCATGCTGCAATTCATGGTAGAAATCCCGAGCTGTAGGCTGTGTGACCTGGTTGACGCTGCAAAAGCAGTTGAGATGGCAACCGTTGCGCTCGATACATAGTCCTGAATGGAGTATTGAGGACGTTTTCATATCCATAGAGAACATCATATTGATGCTTCCCAAATTCCCAAAGCAAGCCGAGCCTGAAGACCGAATTTGCTTGGGAACAATTATTCATACCGAAAATAAAAACATATAAAAATAAAGAACTAACAGAACAAAAAATAACAGCCACAATAGCACCAACATAACAAAGACAAAGACGCAAACACACACAGAAACACGGGAAAGCTGTGAGTTTACTCACACCATCCGGGTCACCGTCGTCGTCGTCTCCTTCTCCATCGCCTAGAGCCTCCATGAAGAATCAAACAAACACCAGATCCAAATAATCCAATACAAAGTTTAAAATAAAACTAAGTATAGATAAAACAAATCTAAGAGAGAGTGTGAATCGAACTCTAACTGGAAAAAAGAGCAAGTGAAGATTTTGAATCACAGGTATCCAACAATCAAACTGCCCAAAATAAAAACCAACAAATTCGTCAAAGAGCTATTGACAGGGGATGGGAAGGGTGGCGTGGGTGTGTGCAGTGGTGGTGTTGGGGGGTGGAGGTCATAGGTGGGGGAGGAGGTGGTGGGCTGGGAGGTGGCGGAAGGTGCTGATGGTGGAGCTGGATTTGGGGGTGGGGCTGGTAGTGGAGCTGGGGGCGGACTTGGTGGGGGTGCTGGCGGTGGGGGAGGATTTGGAGGTGGTGCTATTGTTAGCCACTAGAGAAACCATTAGAGCAGTAGCCTGTTGTTTATGGCTAGGATAGGACCTATTAGAGCAGTAGCTGTGATATATATATCTGGGAAATTACATATATAAGAGGAGGAAAATATATTACATGTCAATCTATTAGAGTGGCAGCTTATGGCAGTCTTCAAAGAATGAACGTCTCGTGGTTCATGGCATCCTCCTCAGCAACGATTTCCCACTATTTGCAATTTGCAGAATAAAAATTCCAATGAGCCATTTACAATTAAAGTTAGTATCCATATAGACTATATATATATATATATGATTACACTACAAGAGAAAGATATAGAAAGTGTTAAGTACCTTGGAGAAGAGGCTATTCCTAGAACCTCCTCTTTCGGTATTCCCATGGCAGTTTGCTTCGTACTGGCCATCTGGACATACAGAGGATAAACAACAATGCATTAATTTAGCTAAATTCATGACATAAGAACTAACAAAGAGTTAGAGAGAATATGAATAGAAACCTCTCGTTTCCTTCCCAACCCATGTCGCCTGGTCTCCCAGGCGGCACACTACCCTACCGTCGTCACCTTGCCTTTCACCCCACCACGTTTCCTCCTCCCATCAACCCCACAATTCACCGCGCCATTAACCCTCAACCTGACCAGCGACCCTTCAACCAACTTCCACCAAAAACACCCATCACTGCAACTTCAAATCCTAAACCCCTCCATTTTTCTAAATGGAGCAGAAAAACAATCCAAAACGCTATTGTGAACTTAGAATTGATCAGCATATATGTTGAAAATTTGCCTTCACGATGGATGCCTACTGATATCCACCTCTTCCTTTCTAAGTTTTGGTGACGCGATGGACATGTTCATCCCTCAAAAGCTTGCTTCTAATGGATGTCGCTTTGCCTTCGTTAGATTCAAGAACAACATCGATACAAGAACTCTCCTACGTAATTTCAATTCAATGAAAGTGGATGACGGCTTCCTATTGGCGAATATTGCAAAGGATAGATCCCAAAAACATAACAAGACTGGTTTACTGCCTTATCCTCCAGGTCAAGCTCCAAACCCTGGTCTTGTAATCGATGGTGCATCTTCATCTAATTCTAGGTCTTTCGCTGATGTTGTTAAACCTATTGATGCTTCTCTCTCAAATAACTTCCGACTGTTCCACTTATATCCCTAGGGATGATTCCCTTTGATGGTTGGAAGATTGTATTTTTGGTGTGTTAAGGTCTCCTTTGCCTATCTCTAGGCTTTCTGAGATTATTCATTCACGTGTATCTCCTGACATCGAGATCATCCCCTTAGGTGGGGTTTCCTTCTTGCTCAAATTTCATAACCATTCTATTAGAGATGATCTGATGAAGAACACTCCTGAGTGGGTGACTCAGATATTTGATGTGTTTTGACCTTGGATTATTGGTGATGCAGTTGCGAGTCGTCTCTGTTGGGTTCTTGTCAAGGGGACACCACCGAATTCTTGGTCTGAGGACTTTTTCAAGTTCATTAGTTCAGAGGCTGGGACTATGGTTGATTGGAGCTTGGAGTCAAAAGTCAAGAATCGTTTGGATGTGGCAGAAATTCTTATTCTTACCAATAGTTGGAAACATATTAGTAAAGTTTTCTCTGTTAATATTGGCGGTCATTCATACGATATTAGTATGGACGAGTCTCAGTATGATCCACTTGATTGGTACTTCTCTTCTCCCTTGATTTTCGCTTCGTCTGAACATGGTGTTCTGTCCGGCGAGACTTCAAAAAGTCCGCACTTTCACTCAAAGGACGTGGCCAGTTCACCTTCCCCTCATCCTTGCATTCCATTAGCTGGCAAGGTGCATGCCATTACCAATCCCATGTGCTATCCTGCCTCTAAATCGACCGACCCATTTAATCTTCGCCCTATTATCGAGAACCCTGTCCCCACGCCCGAGCCACCAGCTTTAAATCCACCCACACAGTTCCCCAAAAATTCTGATTGCCAGCCTTCATATTCATCCACCTACTCGACCCAATCATTAAAGTCTCAGCAACAGCGTCAAAACCTTTCCTCCCCTGACATAAATATTAGTAGTCCAGCAGACCCAAACCTTGCCACTCACAACCCAAATTCTCATATTAGCCCGAGCTTGACCTAGCCCACAACCTACATCCCACCAAGTGTTCAACAAATTTCTCATGTGCCATACCAGTGAGCCCATCAAATGCAAAGTCATCTTTCAAAAGTCCAAACACGCTAAAACCACTGTATGAAGACAGTGAGGTGTCATCTAACCATAATTCTATTACCAGACCTTTATCTTTATGGACTGACCTCAATTCCCCATCTTTCTGGCTATTCTGCAGAATATGGATGCAAAGAAAAAAAGGAGAGTTAAATTTCTCACTAAGAAGGGTAGTGTTGTTTCAGCTCCATCCAGCCTGAGTTCCTTTCCTGATGACGAGATTGACAGGATAAATAGGAGGATTTTGGATGACGCATCCTCGAGTGCTCCCCCAGTCTCCTTTACGGCTTTGGAGGCAGAGGAAACAAACAAAATCGGTGACATGATTGGATGGGATAGAGCCAATGTTCAAGCTGAATCGTCCAGATTGATTGAGGAGCTTGTGGAGGCTGAGGCATTTGATTGGGTGAGAGCTAGGGCTGAGGCCTAGCCTTCATCTTTTCTTGTAGGTGTTCTTAATTCTCTTCATGTTTAGTCTTGTTTCTTGGAATGTTAGAGGCGTTTGTTCTGTGGGGAAGCAGACTCAGGTCCGAAATTTAGTTGCTCGCACTTCTGCTAAGTTTTTATTTTTGTGTGAAACTAAGTCTACCTCTGTGGTTCTGTATTTTTGTCAAATACTATGGGGTAATGGGAATATTGACTTCCTCTCTATTGATGCAAGAGGTTTGGCTGGTGGGCTCATTTTTATCTTGGATTGTGATGAATTTTTGCCTACTCGTCATCGATGTTCAGATAGTTGGTTAGTGGTGGAGGGCAGATTGCTGAAGGGAGATCATCTTGTCACTTTATGCGGTGTTTATGGCGACTCTAATATTGATAGACGTGTGGAGATGTTTGATATTCTCTGTAATATTAAGTTGCTCTTTCCTGCCCCGTGGTTAGTTGTGGGCGACTTTAATGAGACCATTGATGCAACAGATAGAAAAAGTGATAGAATTTTTAGAAGGGGAGCTGCTGCTTTCAGGAGATTCATTGATCATTTAGGTCTTGTTGAGTTTGATCTCAGGGATCGCTTGTTCACGTGGGGTAACTACAAATCTGCTAGTCGCATTGATAGAGTATTAGCAGAAGAGGAATGGAGTGTTTTCTTTCCACATTTGTCTTTGAAAACTGGTAGCAAAATGGGTTCAGACCACTGCTCGTTATTGTTCAGTCAGAGTTCTCCTAATTGGGGATACAAACCTTTACTCTTCTTATCGGCATGGTGGGATCATCCTCGCTTTGATGAAACTATAAAGAACATGTGGGTGGAGGCTACTTCCAAATTTCCAGGCAGATTCAATCTTTTGAGAAAATTAAATGTCCTTCGTAAATTGCTATCCAAATGGAACAAAGAGGTTTTCGGGGACGTTAATGTAGCCATTGACACATTACAGCATGAAATTGATTTGTTGGTTAAGATTGCAGAGGTTCGTGATTTAAATACAGATGAATATCAACGTTTGAATGATGCCAAGTCTGCTATTGTAATCAAAACCCAGCATTTGGAAGCTATTTGGAGGCAGAAAGCGAGAATAAATTGTGTCAGATTGGGTGATAGAAATACAAGATTTTTCCACCTCTCGGCTTGCACTAGAGGTCGCAAAAACAGAATTGATCACTTGCGTATAAACGGGGTAGATTTGAGTGACCCGATGAGTATTAAGACATAATCAAAATTTTTCTTTGCAAACCTGTACAAGCAAAGGAATCCCTGCAGACCTTCTATGGGCTCACTCAGGTTTCACCAACTAGATTCAACCTCTGTTCTCAACTTCGAAAATCCTTTTTCTTTAGATGAATTGAAGAAGGCGGTATGGAGTTGTGATAGCGCGAAAGCACCCAGGCCGGATGGTTTTAATTTCTCCTTTTATAAGAGGTGTTGGCCGCTTATAAAGGATGATTTATTTGATATGGTCACAGATTTCTATCACAGGGCAAAACTTCCAAAGGGTGCAAACTCAGGCTTTATTACTCTTATAGCAAAGAAAGCCGGTGCCGACTCCTTGGATGAATTTAGACCAATAATTTTGATCAATGGACTTTATAAAATTGTCTCCAAGATGCTTGCTCTCTGCCTTAAAGTGGTGATGCCTCAACTTCTTGGAATGCAACAGACAACTTTTACGAAAGGGAGAAACATCATGGATGGTGCTTTTATTGCAAATGAAGTTGTACACAGTTTGAAAAAGGAGAAATCTAAGGCTGTGGTCTGGAAATTAGATTTTAAAAAGGCTTTTGACTCCATTGATTGGAGTTATTTGCAGCAAGTTTTGACAGCTATGGGATTTGGTTTTAGATGGCGTGCATGGATCCATGAGTGCTTATCCTCATCCTTACTCACAGTGCTTGTTAACGGCTCACCTTCTAAGAAGTTCTCAATGGGTCGAGGCCTGAAACAAGGTGTTCCCCTCTCTCCTTTTCTCTTCAATCTTGCTGCTGAAGGTTTGCCATGTATTTTGGCCAAGGCAATTATTCTAGGACAGATCAAGGAGATACAAATTCACAATATTCCAATTCCAATTCTTCAATATGCTGATGAACGATTTTATTCTCCCCTGCTGATCGTCATTCTCTTCTGAATCTTAAGAGATGTTTAAGGATTTTCGAAGTCCTTTCAGGTTTGAGCATTAATTTTTTCAAGAGCAGTGTACTTGGTATTGGGATGAAACGTGATGAAAATGTGGATTTGGCTAACATGTTGCATTGTAAACTGGAGGTCTTCCCTTTCAAATATTTTGGTTTCCCACTTGGCGCAAATATGAGGCGCATTTCAGCTTGGAATCCTGTTATTAAAAAATTCCGGAATAAGCTAAAATCTTGGAAAGGGAAACATTTATCCCTTGGTGGCAGGGTCACTCTAATTAAATCTGTCCTTTGTGGATTACCGATTTATTACATGTCTTTGTTCAGGTTACCAGTGGCGGTTGCAAAAAAGGTTGTCTCCATCCAACGAAATTTTTTCTGGCATGGTCTTGATGAATCAAAGAAGATATGTCTATTGGCATGGAAAAAGATCGCAATTCCAAAGGATTATGGAGGTGTGGGTATTGTTGATATTGTTATACAAAACCAATGTTTATTATACAAATGGTTATGGAGTTTTACTCAACCAATGGAGAAATCTTAGAAGTTGCTGATTAGAAACAAATGTGGTGCACCTTCCCTTTCTTTTCGCCCTAATTTTGACCTACATAAAGCTTCCCCCACATGGCATGACATTATTTTCTCTGGAAGTGATAAAGGATTTTCTGGTATTTCTTTAGAGAGGGGCTCTATTTTAAAAATTGGCAGCGGTGCTATGGTCAGTTTTTGGTTTGATGACTGGACAGGGGGTGGCATTTTCCAGCTTAGATTCCCTCGCTTATTCTCCATCTCGATATTGAAGGAAATCTCTATTTTAGAAGCTCTATCTGCTGAAAACTCTCAAATTCGTTGGCTACATCAATGGCACAGACCGTTGAGGGAATGGGAAGTGCAGGACGTTGCAGCTATGAATTCTGATATCCTCAAGGTCAGATTTAATCCTTCTTCTCTTGATCATTTGTCTTGGAGTGAAGACAAGTTTGATGCATACTCTGTTAGGAATGGCAGATCATATATTTATCAACAACTTGGCTTTTGTCATCAAATTCCATATATTTGGTTGGGACTTGTTCCTCACAAAGTTGAATGCTGGACTTGGCTGGCGATTCACAATGGTATTCCTACTAAAAACTTATTGCGCAGCAGAGGTATCATCTCCTTGGTTGATTCCATCTGTCCAATGTGTCTTACCAATTTTGAATCCAAAGATCATCTTCTGTTAACATGCCCTTTCTCATGGAAGGTTTGGTGCAAATTATGTTTTTGGTGGGGTGTTCGTTGGTGCCCTCCATCCAATCTCGAGAATTTTCTGCTACAATGGACTTTCCTTTCCCCCTTCCCTCATACTAGATCTTCTTGGGTTATCATTGGTTTTGCAACCTTGTGGGTTATTTGGCTGGAGCGCAACCATAGGGTATTTGACAAAACCATAAGGGATGTGGATCGAGTTGTTGATTATGTCTTGGTGCTTGCTACTTCTTGGCTCAAATCCATACACAATGATTTCCCATAGAGTGCATCTCTGGTCATTGCCAATGCGAACACCATCATAAAGTGGAAGGGTCGTCACAGGAATTTCAGGCTCCTTGATTATTCTATTTAATGTATTACAACTACCCTGTTCAAGGCTATCTTTCCGTTTTAACCATCACGCTCTGTTTGTATAGCTAGCTTTTTGTACTATATTTTTTCAGTCAATAAAAGTTATCGTTATCATAAAAAAAAACAATGCATTAATTTTTCAGGATAAATTTTGTACAAAAACAACAAATACAAAGATCTACTTCCACGCACTTCTTTCACTAAATAAGAATGAAGACCTACCACACTTTCTGGTAAATCGTTAATCCAATATTTGAAACTCTTAGCCACCACAGCTTTTGTCTCGTCTTCCTCCTCCTCCTCTTCCGAAGTGATCATATCTGGTTAGTGATGTGTGATAGAAACTATAAAAAGGATTGCCTTTACGGATTGAGAAATGGATTTTGGTGTTTTTTTGTTTCTTGGTTTTACAGGTTACTAATGGAACTCGGATTCAAGACTCTGAGGATGACCTCGGTATTGATAGTGATTGCTTATAACCTAGTATGCCCATATTTATAGGCCGGATTTGTCAATGAGGGCATGGATAGAACATACGATTGATAAGATTTGTGGTTGGTGAATAGATATGGGTAATTACAATAAAAAAACCATTAGATACAGTTGGTGTAAAAGAATTATTTGAGAAAGGTGGTCGTAGAGCTGAGGATATTGTCTTATCTAAGATTAGGCAATGATCTGGCTAGCTAGCAGCAGATAGGATTAGTGTAATTTTCTTTCATTGCTGATTGGTACAACCTATTGGTCAAGTTCAAGTTGTCTTATCTAAAATGTATAATCAGATACAACTGGTGAATTCATTTGTCTTGTCTGAGATTACTGTAGTTAGTCCTAGTACGCAAATCCTATTGAGTTTGAACCAGGATATCTTTATATGAAAATAAAGAATCATTAGGGGGAAAGTAATTGATAAAATATATGAATCACTCTTTTTTGTATAATCTTCATTTGTCTTATGTGAGATTACGTGGTAAGTCTCTTATTAGAGTTTTGAAACCCATAATGGGTCTCTTTGTCTTATCTATAACAACTAGATACAACTGTGAGTACTAAGGTAGTATTTGATGAAATCTGTGAATATTGATAGATATACATGCCAGGATGTCACTATATGGAAATAAAGAATCCATTAGAGGAAGGTTGTTGGTAAAATATGTGAATCATGGGTTTTGTATAATCTTCATGTCTTATTTCAGATTATGTTATCTGAGTTTAAACCTGTGGGTCTTTAAATCTATGGATCTCTTTCTCTTATCTAGAATAACCACATACAACGGAAATACCAAGGTAGTATTTGATAAAATCTGGAGGTATTGATAGATATATATACCAGGACATACTATAATTTTATATGGCAAAAGCAACTTGGTCACTCATCCTTGTACTGAATTTTGGTTATTGTACCCATCTTTAATGGAGTTACTAGTAACTGTACTCAGCATTGCACGGGTTAAATTTATGATTGGAGCCTTTACTATATTGAATTGATATGAATGGTCCCTCTATGATAATTAGGATTAATTGCATCCTTGTACTCACCTTAAATGATAAATTTGGTCCCTGGTTTAATCAGCGATTAGCTAACATGACAAATCTGAGCTCCATATGTCGGTTAGGAAAATAATATAGAATTTATGTTTCTAATGTGTGAGGCCCACATAGTTACTTAAACAGTGCCACATCAACTAATTACGAAGTAAACCGGATTAAGGGACCAAATTTGTCATTTTAGAAGAGTAAGGGGACCTAATTAATCATAATTAGCTTACAGGGACCTTCGTATCAATTCAATGTAGTAGAGGGACTAAACATATATATAACCCAGCATTGCACTGGATTTGGTCCCCATACCCAATTATAATAGATTTTGGACAGTGTACTCAACACAAATTATGAATTTGGGTTCGCGATTCAACCTGATAGAAAGCGAATCCGTTTGAGCCTAGAACGGGTTAAACCACAAATTAAGGTAATATTCCACATCAACCAAACACACCTAAATCCTAATTTCCCCAATAAATTGAAATATCCAACCTAAAAATCCTTAAATTCGTTTTTTTTTTCTGCATTCCCACTTTTTAAATTTTTTTGCACTATTCCCACTTTTTAAAATTTTTTGCAGTATTCCCACTTCTAAAAAGAATTATGTTTCTCTGGGTATTTCAATTTATTGGGGAATTCTAGATTTTTTTTTTTTGTCGATGGGGAATTCTAGATTTGAGTGTGCTTGGGTATTGTGGAGTATTATCTTAAATTTTTTGTTTAACCCGTTCTAGGCACACACAGGTTCGCTTTCTAACGAATCCGGTCGAAACGGGGTATACCTGCTTCCTGTTGAGATCCAGTTGATGACATGTCATGCTCAAAAACAGACATGTGGTGTTTCATTTATTGGTCGACCTGCGAACCCAAATCCACGATTGTGCAGGGTACAGTGACCAAAATCTATTGAAATTTGGTGCAATGACCAAAATCCAGTGCAAGGCTGAGTTCTGTGACCAAAAATTACTTTTGACCAATCTTTATATGGAAATAAAGAATCATTAGAGGAATTGTAGATGGTTAGTAAAATCTGTGAATCATGTCTTTTATATAATCTTCATTTGTCTTAAGTGAGATTACATAATTCCTTATGATATAGGATGTGCGTATGCCACTTCGTACAAACTGCCTAATACAGTTTTTGTCAAAAAAAAAGTCATGTTAGCGAAAAATTGAGTAAGAAGATGCCAAATTACACAGATCATTAGCATCCAAAAGAATTACCCTCTTATAATTGTGACCCCCAAGAAATAAAAAAGATAAAGATGAAACGTACACATATATGCACTGCATATCCAGGATCCGTATCTCAATCCTAAACCAATCCCCATCAGCGATCAAGAAGAATTGGAAAGGTCCATATGAGGTCATAAACTCCTCGCATGCTTGCCATACTTTGCGTAGCTATATTGTAAATGTGAAGGGTCTGTCTGCTTGGTTGTATCAATTCTAGTTCTGCTGAACCTTTAAGCTTTCTTTTGATGTTGTTCAGTACTGGAACAGTAATGGCTAACTGCTTGCTGAGTGTAATGTAGTCTCTACATATTTGATTAATCAACATTCCATCGTTAGCATCAAAATAAACAGCAAACTCTTCAAACAAACTATTCTGCGAAGACAATATTGAAAGACAAACCAATAGGAGGATGAGAAAATAAGCATTCTAGTGGAGTCCAAACTACCATGTATCTGCTAGAAGAACCCACAAAAATTGACCCAACCAATAGATCAATGTGAGTATCCAATGGAAACAACAAAGGTAAAATGCATTAGAAGGGAGATAATGTGGCGAGGACTGATCACCATGTGGGTATCTCCAGCTACTTCCTCTTACAAATGTTGTTGGAGCCAAGTTGGCACTAAGGAACAACTCTTGAAAAGACCATCTTCCATATCAAAAATGTTGGAATCCCGGGAGCCACAAACAGAATGAGGAACTCGACAAAAACCAAAATTATGGAAATAAATGCAGCTGCTCTTGTACTCGAGGAAATCATTAGTCCTAAGCGAGAAGGAAGAACAAGATCTGACAAAAAACAAGCGTTCCTTCAGTTCATCCCGGGATGGCTTAACCCATTTGCCCTCTTCCCAATCAAACTTCTCAACTGAATATCTAAGAGGCTGACCGTATTGATCATCTTTGTAAACCACAAATAATTCGCCAAAAGATTCCACTAAATAATAATGAAAATAATAAGACTCCCCCTTTGGTTGAGTAACTTGGGCGCCTATGTACTTGCAATCGGCTCTGCTTGCATCGATCACTACAACCTTTCCGTTCCAATCCAAAGCATAAAATGTTTCATTGAAGTAAACAACACCTTCAGTCTCCTCATAGTTGTCTCCACAATTAATGATTGTCCATGTAGCATCTCCCATCCTCCAAAAAACAATCTACACATAGCCACAGCCATCACCGTGAAACCGTTCCCCGTCTCGAGAAAACTTGAACTAATAGCAGCTTCCTTAGGCTGGATAATGTCAAACAATGAATCAGCATCATCAGTAGGCACAAGATAATAATCAAACCGTAACTCCTTTACAATAAAATCCCGCACGTCCAAGACCCCTTTACTATCCTTGATGAACGGTAACGGAGAGATCAATGCTTTGAAGTCCACATCGACCACTTCGTCATCGACGTCGTCGTTCCATCTTCGGGAATGTGTTGTTCTTAGAATAAGGGTGTGGTGCCAGAGGACTCGGAAACAACAGCTGGTTGGATGGAATAGCAAGCAAACTCTTCGAGTGAGAACTCGCAAGAAAGGTCGCCAATCACGAGCCGGGGGAGGCTGAGGGATGGGATCAAGGGAGGGAGAGGTGTGTATGATCGCCGCCATGAGCTGTGTTAGCAAGTGTTTCAGATAACTACGCACACAAGTGATAGAGTCCTAGCATGGATCTTGTTCATACTTTTCCTATACTTGTGTAACACGGTACTTGTATTGTTGTGTACTACTATAACTGTAGTTTGTATCTCATCACTGAATATATAAAGGCACTGGGATACACGGTGAAGGTGTGCCAGTGATTAAACCCTAAATACCATTTGTGTAAAACATCTTTATGGTAGTGGAGCCTTCTGCTTAACCGCATCTAGCAAGGCTTTTCTTCTTCATCTTTGTTTTTTCGATTTCTTTTTTCACTGGTGACAATACTGTTTTTGTAAGCACTCTTTTGCAGTAGCTTGGAGATGAGTTTTCTATTCGAAACCTGGGCAGACTTAGCTACTTCCTCGGAGTTCATGCCACTTACAACAAAACTGGAGTTCTGTTAACTCAAACAAAGTATATAAAGGATCTATTGACAAAGCATGAAAGATTGTAAAGCCATGGCAACTCCAGCATCAACTTCTACCAAGTTGCAGAAAACAGGGGGAAGCTCTACTCTGACCCGACTACCTACCGTCAGCTGGTTGGTTTATTATAATATCTGGCCATCACTCGACCAGATATCATGTATGCTGTTGGGAAAGTTAGCCAGTATATGCAGGCACCCACCGACGATCATTTTGTGGCTCTCAAACGCATCTTATGTTATCTCAAAGGGCACCATGCACCTTGGTCTTCAATTTCACTCCTCGACCACACAACCGACATTACTGATTGGGGAGGAAACCTGGATGATCGAAAGTCTACTGGTGGTTACCTAGTATTTTTGGGACGAAACCTTGTGTCTTGGTCGTCCAAAAAGCAACGCACGGTTGCTCGGTCATCTACAGAAGTTGAATACAAGGCTTTGGCAGATTGGTGTGCTAAACTTTTGTGGATCCAGTCATTGCTTCGAGAGTTGGGGATTGTACACTCCATTCTTGTCCTGTGGTGTGACAATATCGGTGCCACATATCTCAGTCAAAATCGAATACAACATTCCCGCACCAAGCATGTAGCTCTTGACTATCATTTTGTCCGAGAGCAAGTAGCGGGAAAACAACTTCAAGTCAAGTTTTTACCGAGTGAACATCAGCTGGCAGACCTCCTAACCAAGCCCTTATCCTCCAAATGCTTTTCTGCTCTGCTTGTCAAACTCAATCTCAGCTCATCCCCCGGTTTCTTTTGCGGGGGAGTGTTAGCAAGTGTTTCAGATAACCACTCACACAACTGATAGAGTCCTAGCATGGATCTTGTTCATACTTTTCCTATACTTGTGTAACACGGTACTTGTATTGTTGTGTACTACTATAATTGTAGTTTGTATATCATCGCTGACTATGTAAAGGCACTGGGATACACAGTGAAGGTGTGTCACTGATTAAACACTAAATACCATTTGTGTAAAACATCTTTAAGCTGCAAACCGCCTGGAAACGGAGGTTGTAGAGGTAGTTGTTTTGGAGGCAACTCCCATTCTTCTCCAAGAGCTCCCTTGGAAGATTGGACCAGTAGTGATGTTGTCCTAATGTTGGACTACCAACGTCAACCATGGAGGTTTCTCTACTTTCCATACAGTCCGGACTGTTGAATAGTGGTGTTTTGTTTTGAATCCCACACCGATGGGAAGTATGGTAAGGGGGTATGAAAATGCTATAAAAGAAACCCCTCTCCTTCCCTTAGAGATCATCCCAAAACAATTTGAGTATAATTGTATACCAAAAATTGTACAAAATACTCTTCTCTTAGTAAAGCGAGCAGGCCTCCTTAGTGGGGCTCCGGAGACGTAGGCAAAATTGGCCGAACTCCGTTATCAGTTTTTGAGTGTGTTCTTTCTTCTGTTATTCTGTCTTTATTTTCCGCATTTGTTTATTTTTTTTAGTAGTCAACATTGGCCGGATAAGCCGCCCTATCTCTTTGTTGGCTGGCAAAGCCGCCTTGTTCTATTTATTGGCCAACTAAGCCGCCTTTGTCGGGTATAAGTTGTGAATTAAAACACTGTGCAAGTGAGTCCTGTCTAGGAGGCTGGGTTTTAAGTGAACCATTGTTTCTCCTGTCTTTCT
This sequence comes from Turnera subulata, assembly GCA_028386065.3. Lineage (NCBI taxonomy): Eukaryota > Viridiplantae > Streptophyta > Magnoliopsida > Malpighiales > Passifloraceae > Turnera > Turnera subulata. Next base: position 31,804 of record JAKUCV010000725.1, read on the forward strand.
TGAGAATTTATCTTGAAATGATAATTCTATCTAAGGAGATAGGCTAGGCCATCTTTCCTGGGAATTATCGACTCTGTTCAATTCACTAGTTGTGGGGAAAATACCCGAGCTTCCCCAACAAGTGGTAGTGGAGCCAAAGGTTCGTCCTTTGGGCTATTTGAAATTGTTGAATACTATTTTTTGATTTTGTAATGGCGGAAGCAGGTTCAAAATAGGCTACATCAAGTACACAATCAGGAGAGATGGCTTCCACGTCCAGATGGTCGAGGATCCCAGTATCTAGTTCGAAGCTTGCTGTGGAGATATTTGACGGTACCGGTTATTTTGGCATGTGGCAGTGTGAGGTCCATGACTCGCTATTCCAGCAGGGACTTGATGTTGCTATTGAGGAAGAAAAACCTGACGATATTAGTGACAAGGAGTGGGCCGACATAAACATGTTGGCATGCGGAATAATTCAATTGTGCTTGTCCGGGGAGCAGAAATATGCTTTCGAAAATGAAGTTTATGCACACAAACTATGGAAGGCATTAGAAGACACTTTCTTGAAGAAAAGTGGTCAAAATAACCTTCTGATGAAGAAGAGATTGTTCCTGTTTGAGTATCAACCAGGTTCTACGATGAATGAACACATTACTCTGTTTTAAAAATTAGTAACTGACCTGTTCAATTTAGATGTTATATCTGAAGATGAAGACTTGGCTTTGATGTTGTTATCATCTCTTCCCGATGAATTCGAGCACCTGAAGACTAGTTTACTTCATGGGAAGGAGAATGTATCAATGGTGGTTGTATGTTCTGCTTTGGATAGTCACGAGCTGAGACAACAAGATAAAGTGAAGAACAAAGCACCTGCAGCAGATGAAGCCTTAGTGGCTAGAGGACGACAGCAAGGGCAGTCAAAGGGGAGAAGAGGAAGATCCAAGTCAAGAAGCAAAGTTGCAAAAGATGAGTGTGCCTTTTGTCATGAGAAAGGACATTGGAAGAAAGATTGCCCGAAGTTGAAAAAGAAGGGAAAGACTCCACAAGATGCAAATGTTGCAGAATGCAGGAGTGATGCAAAGTCAGATACTTCTTTGGTTGCTTTACCTTCAACATCACACGTTGATGAGTGGATTTTGGATTCTGGTTGCTCCTTCCACATGTGCCCCATTCGGGAATGGTTCTTTGACCTTGAAGAGCTCAATGGCGGGGTTGTTTTCATGGGCAATGACAATCCATGTAAAACAGTCGGGATAGGTTTAATCAAGCTGAAAAATCATGATGGATCCACCAGAAATTTTATTTCGATTTGTTCTAGAGTTGAAGAAGAATCTCATTTCTTTGGGGGCCTAAGAATCAAAAGGCCTAGTTGTCACTATCTGAGATGGAATTCTTAAAGCAACATCAGGAGCATTGGTGATGTTAAAAGGTGTGAGGAAGAATAATCTGTATTACTACCAAGGTAGTACAGTAATTGGGGCAGTTGCAATAGTAACTTCTAGAAGCAAGAAAGATGCAAAGGCAACGAAGCTATGGCATATGCATTTGGGACATGCTGGTGAAAAATCCTTGCAGACTCTTGCCAAGCAAAGATTGTTGAAAGGTAAGAAGACTTGCAAATTGGAATTTTGTGGGCATTGTGTTCTGGGAAAGCAACGAAGAGTGAAGTATGGCACTGCTATCCATGATACCAAGGGGATTTTGGACTATGTGCATTCAGATGTGTGGGGACCTGCCAAGACTCCATCCCTTGGAGGTAAACACTATTTTGTCACTTTTGTTGATGATTTTTCCAGAAGAGTGTTGGTGTTTACAATGAAGAAGAAGGATAAGGTGCTTGGAATTTTCCTTAAATGGAAAACTCAGGTTGAGAACCAGAGAGGAAGGAAGATTAAAGTTCTCCGAATTGACAATGGTGGAGAATATACGAGTGATCCTTTCTTGAAGATATGCCAAGATTGTGGCATAGGTCGGCACTTCACAGTCAGAAAAACACCACAACAGAACGAGGTGTCAGAGCGTATGAACAAGACATTGGTGGAGAAAGTTCGTTGTATGCTATCTAATGCTGGGATAGGCAGAAATTTTTGGGCTGAGGCTGTGACATATGCCCAACATCTAGTTAATCCGTTGCCACATTCTACTTTAGGTGGCAAGACCCCTTTGGAGGTATGGTCTGGAAAACCTGCTACAGATTATGATTCTTTACGTGTGTTTGGCTCCACTGCATACTACTATGTGAATGAATCAAAGTTAGATCCACGAGCAAAGAAGGTTCTATTTACGGGTCTTAATGCTGGAGTGAAGGGATACCGTCTTTGATGCCTAGAGGCAAAGATGACTATTATCAGTAGGGATGTTAACTTTGATGAATCTGCCATTGTGAACATCCAAATTTGACCCATGAAAATTCTATTAAATTAGGCTTTAGACATGTTTGAACCATAAGATTAGCAAGATGAGTTAGTCTTGGGTTGAAGTGTGGATGAAATTTATTGTTAGAAGAATTCATGCATTATAGTAGTTGAGGCCATTACGTGTTTAAACCCTAGGATTAATAAGATGATTTAATCATAGGATAAAAACACATGATAAGGATTAAATTGCTAAAAATGCATTTTATTTCATTAGCTTGGGCTTGTCACTTTATTCTTTAAACCCAATGGTATTGAGATGATTTATTCTTGGGTTAAAGAAAAATGTAAGGGTCTAAATTAACGAAATATGGACTTTTTTCAAATTATCATTCCTTAGTAGTAAGAGTGGTTTTGGTATGATTTTAGCTTAAAATGGGAAATTAATGTGTAATCAATCAATTAGGAGATGATTGAGAGGAGTAATAATCAAGAAAGCAGAGGATTCTGGGCAGTCTAAGGGTTAATTACGCGGTAGGATTAATTAGGGAAAAATTAGGGGAGAATCGAGATCGAAAAAGGAAAGAACGGGTGTAAGGCGCAGGTACGGGCGGTCATCTCGGGATGACCGCCAGATCTGGGCGGTCTTCCTTCTATGACCGCCCAGCCTGCCTGTCATCCAAAGGATGACCGCCGGCCATGGCAGTCATATGCACCTAGAACACGTTTTTCCCTCAATTTCGCTCCTAATTTGATTCTACTCAGTTTTGGCCCAGATTTTTGGCCATTACGTTGATCATTAAGATGGTCCACGTCCCTAGGCTACCCAGAACACTATAAACCCCCCTATCACATTTCAAGGGACACACATTCTATTACACACACACTCTTCATAAGCTTCGGAGCTTGGAGAAACTCTACTTCTCCAAGCTTAAGAAATAGTTCTACAGGCAAAACTCTGGTGGAATTTCATGGGTAATACCAACCATTGAAGGTAGCAAGAGGTAGACCAAGAAGAACTCCAAGATTGAGTGAAGGAGTGGGAGGAAATTGTGTGGAAAACACAACCCAAACCAAGGAGCTAGAGGAGGGCTATAAGAGGTAATCCTAATCCCTTTTTGCTTGACCGATTGCTTCTGAGATGTTGATGTTTTTGACGATGTGACTGTTGTGATGCCATGTCGAGAACTACGTGTGCTTTGAACCCGGTCGCCGGGGTACGTAGATGGTTCTAGTGGTGGAAACTCAAGCCCAATCTTCTTCTTTTCCCCTTTCTTTTTTAGCTTCAGTTATTTTGTGTTTTGTTGCTCACACTTGCACACTTGCACAAGGCATACAAAAATCCTTCAGTTGCACAAGGTTATGCCCCAACATGGATGGGTACCTAACACCTTCCCATCCATGACAAATCCCTGGGTCCAGCATCTTTGGTTCGTTTTCTAGTTGCCTAAATGGAGTCATGTGAAGGTTTTTCCCGAGTTTTGTCCTTTAATAAAACTTGGATGGGGACTCCAAAGATGTTGGATGACGGTTATGAAGAAGGTGTAAGGAATAGATGAATAGGCCCAAGTGATTTTAGGTCGGGTATTCACAGTTGGGACTCCACTAGGGACTTAGAAGGTCCAAGAAACCTTGTACAATCATTGGATTTTTGTATGTCTTTTTATGTGTCATCATAAGTGCCTTGAATTCATGATAAATGTTGTGAAGCCTTTACCATAAGAGGGCCAGGGGATCCAAGTCCGCTACAATGTTTTCCTTAAGCGATAGTGGCTTGTGTGAACCGGTTTCTCGCTGCTCAAGAAATGATAGGGATTAATGGGCCCCAAACCTCACACGATATCCTTTATCACATGTGAGTAGGCCAAACTATTCCTTAGCGGCAGTCTTTCAGCCCCCAACCAGCTGCATACCTTGAGCATCCCAAGCATGATGAATCAATAAGTGCTGCTTGCATTTGAGTGCTTGTTGTTATGAATACAAGTAGAAATACATGAGGTGCCCCCTCATTCACTCTTATATGTGTAAACCCAAAAAAGACATAGCTTTTGAGTGAGGAAAATGGTGCCAAAGTGCCAGAGGAAATTCTAAATCTGCTCAAGGATCCAAATATCATGGAAGCACTCCTAGCCCTGAAGAAAGGGAAGATGGCATCCCCTGGGAGTAATGGGGGACAAAATTCACAATCGGATGACGAGCATAATGTGGTGGTAGTTCAGGATAATGATTCGGCGCCACAAAGGTCTAAGGGAGATGGGGAGAGACTTAGAAGATTGGAGGAGCTATTGAAGACCATGAAGAAGAAAGAGGACGATTGGAATTTAGAACGTTTGTCCTTATTCCCTGAAGCCCGTTTGCCTGAAAGATTTAAGATGCCAGATATAGAGAAGTTTAATGGAGCAGGATGTCCCACAACTCACCTAAAGATCTGTGTGAGGATGCTACAACCTGTGGGGATCGGGCCTGAATTAATGACCCAATTATTGCAAAGAACTTGATCTGGGGGAGCTTTGAGGTGGTTTATGACCTTGAATGAGAGCAAGATAAGCAAATGGGAGGACCTCTGCAGAGAATTGCCGAAGCAGTACAACTATAATACTGTGGTGGATGTGACTAAAAGGGATCTTAAGACAACTAAGCAAGAGGCTCAAGTGACGTTTTCCGCATATATCTCGAGATGGCGTAATAAGGCGTCCTTGATGGTGGAAAGACCCACCGAATAAGATTAAGTGCAGATGGTGATCAAGAACCTACAGCCGATTTACTACAACCGCATGGTTGGCAATTATTATGCCAATTTTAAAGCGCTCATTGGGGCGGGAGCATAGTTGGAAGATGCCATTAGTTCAGGAAAGATCCGGATTCCTATGGACACCTCTAGAAGGAGTTTCATACCCCAAGGAAAGAAGCATGCCAAAGTAAATCATGTCACTGTTCAGGCACCACTACAGGTTGGGTCGAAGCCTAGGGAGTTTACTCCTCTTCCTATGTCTTTAGGAAAAATGCTGTAGAAATGTATGGAAAAGAATTTGTTGCAACCTCTGGAACTGAGACCTGGTCTTCCCTTTGGGGGGGACCCTAATAAATTTTGCGGATTCCATCAAGCGGCTGGGCATACCACAGACAATTGTGCCCGACTCTGACATGATATCCAAGATTTAGTTGAGAGAAATTAAGTAATTTTGCTCAAAAGGCTGAATACCAAGTCAAATCCCATGCCCTTACTCGAAGAGATCGATATGATGGAGGTCGAGTATGGGCCTGGACTAAGATGCTGTGTGCTCGATCAGAGTGAGTACGTAGACTCCGATGAAGAAATTGATGTCATCACTAGATAAGGAAGAGTGGCAAGAAAGGCTCCTCTTCGCATAGATGAATCGGAAGAAACAACAGATCCTGAAGAAGACATGGTGATAAAACAATTGAAGAAGACTCAGGCTAATATTTCAATTTGGGGTTTGCTAATGTCGTCTCGCCCACATCGAGAAAAGGTGCTTCAAGCCTTAAGCAAGGCTCATGTTCTCATTGACACCGCACCTGATGCATTGGCCAGTATGATAGCTTCAGTAGAAGTTGATAATCAGATATCCTTTTAAGATAAGGACCTTCGCTCGGGTAAGGAAGCCCATATCGATGCCCTATACATAACCGTTCAAGCCAAGGAAAATCAGATACCCTTGGTATTGATAGACAATGGATCCGCCCTGAATGTCTGTCCACTAAAGGCTGCAAGCTCCTTAGGATTCAGAGTTGCAGATTTCTTGTTCTCTTGAACTATGGTCAGAGCATATGACAATGCTAGAAGGGAAGTGTTGGGTATGATAAAACTGGATGTTAACATTGGGCTTCCCCCTTTTTCGGTAGAGTTCCAAGTGCTCGATATCGCATCAAGTTTCAACTTACTTCTCGAAAGACCATGGTTGCACCAAGCCCGAGCTATAGCCTCTACCTTGCATCAGATATTGCGATTCCCACATCAAGGAGGAATAGTTACCATTAAGGGAGAAATTGCTGAAAAGAATATCAAACCAAAATGCGGGATCGAAGAAGAAAAGGAGGTGTCCTTATCCGGCTTTGTCTTTGAATCTATCAGTTACATAACTGTGGATAAGCTCACTATGAGACCTCCTTACTATGACCTGTTCGGCAATCCGTCGGTTGTGAGTATCATGGAAAAGATGAAGTATTTTCCAATCATGGGGATAGGGAGAAGGCAGCAGGGGGTGCTAGAGGTTCCTCAAATTTCGAGTACTGTGCCTCCTTTTGGTTTGGGATATGTTCCAACTCCGACGGAGCTAGAAAAGCAAAAGGTGAAAAACCGAGCTAAGGCAGTAGCTCGTAAGAACAAATAGGAATGGGACTTTCCCATGACCCCATACTTCAAAACATTGAATGGATATTTTGTGAAGGAAGAAGAGGATTTCCCCTTTTGCAGATTCCCTAAACCTTGGATATGTAGCATCCCAAAGACCAGGAAGTCGGGATTTGAGCTATTCTTTGATTGTTATCCTGAGGAAGTAAGGGAGAAAATAGAAGAAAAGAGAAGGAGGATAGACGAGGACGAGGACTTTGGTTGTAGGTATCTCTTTGGGGAAGGTGGGACTGCTTGAAAAACTGTGTGTTGACCTATGCAGAGTGCTTAGTTAAGAGTTTATAATAAGCCATTGGGCAAGTTTATGTTATGATATTCTCCATTTCAATAAAAGGGGGCACTCTTTCTTTTATTTCAATGGTGTCTTTTTGCATACATGGTTCATGTAAATACGATGTGTTGAGCAAACTCCCCGTAATCTATGGAAGCTAATCTAGAGAAGGAACATTATTGAGAACAACAATAATCTTGAGAAAGTTTCCAAGTAATCAAAGCCTCAATCTAATAGAAGTTTTTGACGTTTTTATCAAGCCATCACAGAGGCCGAAGACCTTATCTGAAGAGATAAGACAATGGACCAGGAAAAGAAAGAGGTTTTTGGGGATTAGCAAACACAAGAGAACTACGAGAGTCTGATCTCATGAGCTTAATAAAAAAAAAGAAAAAAAGAAAAAAAAGAAAAAAGGACATGAGTACGTAGAAAGCCCAACAAGGGTTTGGTTCCATTATTATCATTAATGATCCAAAGACTAGCAAAAGATAAAGGGAGTTTGTTCACTCATTTATTCGCATGCATCATAAGTGTAAAAAGATAATTGTTGAAATAAGGTTCAGTTTTTCTTGTGCTGTTTATGGCTCAAGCAGCCATTGGTCTTCTCGGCGAGAAGGCTGGACGACTCGAATAATGGGGGCATTGATTCTTCCAAGAAAGCTTCTCTTGCAACACGCATGGATCTCTCAACATCGGCCACATCCCCTTTCAGCCACTCTGAGTATGCCGAGGAGGGATGTATCTCAAAGTGACCGCCAGTACCTTCTCTCAAGGCCAGAGCCTAGCCTCCTTTAATGACTTTTAAGGCAGCAACCTCCATGGGTCCTATGGTAGGAGGTAGGATAGTTGATGGAACTATTTGATCTATGCCAAATTGTCTTAAGATCCTATTAGGATGATAGTGTGAGGAATTCTCTAGACCCGGGAGTGGTACCCAATCTTTGCATAAAGTAGAGATGACTACCTCTTGCATCCCCAACCACCTGCATTGCAACATGATTTGTGTGCCTGTGAGATCCTTCATATAGATGGCCCAATCCCGAATGGTGTGAAAGAAGACGGAATAACCGCGGTGAATGTAATTTGGAGGATTGGCTCGGGGACGTCAATTAATGTGAGGTGTTCACACAGCCACATCTGAAAAAAAATTATGAAGAATCAGCATGACGATAATGATAGTTAGAAAAGCAGGGTTGGAAAATATATACCTGAAGCGAGAGGGGAGAGCCAGACATAGGAGCCAAGGGGTCGTCCGCCAGTTTGTCTAAGCAGTGGAGAGTTTCACCTAAAATCACTGGAGTTAGGCTCTTTTTGTCGAAAAATTTAGCCACCAAAGCGCCAACTCGGAGAGGACAAACACTGGGGAAGCCTACTAAGAGAAATTCATGTGTCATTACAAGGGCAAGGGCATGATTTCGTTTCTCCTCCCATTTGGCGTCATACTCCCTCGGGGTGATATTCCAGACTGCCAAGAAAATACTGGTCAATGATTTTTGGTAAATCCAGACAATTGTTCTGATCGAGGAGAAAACCAATTTGCCCGTCAGCCAAGAAAAGAGATTTGCTAACCTCTCTCAGAATAGGTTTGGCGAGGGAAACCATGGCAACTTCGTTTATGAATTTTGCACCCATGAACGTGTTGAATTCATCAACGGAAGGACAAAGCTCCATCATGGCTCGACCAAAGCAGAAAATGTGATGACTCATTGTCCCAGAACTTCGCAGTAGCATGGATCAAGTTCTCTTCCACCGCCACACCACGAAGTTGGAACAATGTAGAGAGTCCCAACACCACAAAGCTCAGACTGCTTACGCGAGGGACACTTGTAATCCATTGAAGCACCTTGGCATGAAAATTCTCACTCATGGTTGTTCTAGATATGTGTTAAGAGGATTATGATGGATTGTGAGCATCCTTAGGTACCTTAGAGTTTTATTTAGGATGGAAGAACCCGTGAAAACCCTAAAGCCCAAACCCAAAAACCAAAAAGGAAAAAAAAGAGAGGCCCAAGAGCAACGACCGCCGGTGCGGGCGGTCATGACGAGAAGATCACCACGTCTGGCGGTCATCCATAGAAGACCGCCAAGAGGTGGCGGTCATTCCTCCCTATGACTGCCCTACCGACACTGTTCATCCGAAAAAAAATTTCGAAAAATTCTGAAAAAAGTAAGAGGGAGGGGAAAAGAAGAGGAAAAAGAGAATATAAAAGAGAGGGGAGGAAAGCATGTACATCTAGAGGCATTTTATGATCTTTTGCTTGAATTTGCAATAATATGTGCTATGATATGCCTGCGATGTGTTAGACATATGCTTTGCTTTGGAATGATAAATCTTTTGAAAGCTTGATAAGCCTATTCTTTGAATGATTGTTTTGAGCTGAGGCTCTTTGAGTAGAAGAAGAACCAAGGGATCCATAAACACACTTGACCTAGACTAGTTGAGACCTGAAGTTACCAGGGGCAGATACCCCTACGACAAGAAGTAGAATCGATGAGAATTGCCAGGGGCAGATACCCCTTAGACAAATGTTGGGCCGACAAGAGTTGCCAAGGGTAGATACCCCTAAGATAGAAGTAGAACCGATGAGAGTTGCTAGGGGCAGATGCCCCTAAGATAGAGTTGATGAAGATGTTGAGGGATATATATCCCAGGGACGATATCGCAACGTGGAGGAGCACCGAGATGACGAAGATGAGATAAGCCTCCGAGATGAGATGATTCCCGGTAGCCCTTTGCACCTGACGGGTCCCAAGACCCCAGGATGAGATGATTCCCGGTAACCCTTGGGATGAGATGAGTCCCAAGACCCTGATAGATGAGATGATTCTATCACAAACCTCGGGATAAGACGATTCTTGAGGTGGAGCATGTGATGCTCCAGCCTTTGGTCCATAATACTCACATCCATTATCCAAATTTGGTTGTTCCTTTCTTGCGTTGCTTCGTCCTTAGTTTTAAGGACTCACCAACGAGGAGAATCTGTGAACACCCAAATTTGACCCATGAAAATTCTATTAAATTAGGCTTTAGACATGTTTGAACCATAAGATTAGCAAGATGAGTTAGTCTTGGGTTGAAGTGTGGATGAAGTTTATAATTAGTAGAATTCATGCATTATAGTAATTGAGGCCTTTACATGTTTAGACCCTAGGATTAATAAGATGATTTAATCATAGGATAAAAATATATGATAACAATTAAATTGCTAAAAATACATTTTAATTCATTAGCTTGGGCTTGTTTGTTTATTCTTTAAACCCAATGACATTGAGATGATTTATTCTTGGGTTAAAGATAAATGTAAGGGTCTAAATTATTGAAATATGGACTTTTTTTAGAGTTGCACAGCCCATTAGCACCTTGCTTGCAGACAAATTTAACCATAATTTTCGTGGAAAATCAGAGTTAAATCATTCCTTAGTAGTAAGAGTGGTTTTGGTATGATTTTAGCTTAAAATGGGAAATCAATGTGTAATTAAACAATTAGGAGATGATTGAGAGGTGTAATAATCAAGAAAGCAGAGGATTCTGGGCACTCTAAGGGTTAATTACGTGGTAGGATCAATCAGGGTGTAACGCGCAGGCACGGGGGGTCATCTCGAGATGACCGCCAGGTCTGGGCGGTCTTCCTTCCATGACCGCCCGGCCTAGCTGTCATCCAAAGTATGACCACCGGCCATGGCGGTCATATGAACCCAGAACGCGTTTTGGTTTTTCCGATTTTGCTCCTAATTTGATTTTACTCGGTTTTGCCCAGATTTTTGGCCATTACCCTGATCATTAAGCTGGTCCACGTCTCTAGGCTACCCAGAACACTATAAATAGGTCCCCCCCTCTCACATTTCAAGGGACACACATTCTATTACACACACACTCTTCATAAGCTTTGGAGCTTGGAGAAACTCAACTTCTCCAAGCATAAAAAATAGTTCTATAGGCAAAACTCTGGTGGAATTTTGTGGGTAATACCAACCATTGAAGGTAGCAAGAGGTAGATCAAGAAGAACTCCAAGATTGAGTTAAGGAGTGGGAGGAAATTATGTGGAAGACACAACCCAAACCAAGGAGCTAGAGGTGGGCTACAAGAGGTAATCCTAATCCCTTTTTGCTAGACCGATTGCTTCTGAGATGTTAATGTTTATGACGATGTGACTGTTGTGATGCCAAGTCAGGAACTACGTGGGCTTTGAACCCGGTCGTCGGGGTACGTAGGTGGTTTCTAGTGGTGGAAACTCATGCCCAATTTTTTCTTCTCCCCTTTCTTTTTTAGTTTCAGTTATTATGTGTTTTGTTGTTCACACTTGCACAAGGCATACAACAATCCTTCAATTGCACAAGGTTATGCCCCAACATGGATGGGTGCCTAACACCTTCCCATCCATGACGAATCCCCGGGTCCAGCATCTTTGGTTCGTTATCTAGTTGCCTAAACGGAGTCATGTGAAGGTTTTTCCCGAGTTTTATCCTTTAATAAAACTTGGGTGGCGACTCCATAGATGTTGGATGACCGTTATGAAGAAGGTGTAAGGAATAGGTGAATAGGCCTGAGTGATTTTGGGTCGGGTTTTCACATTCATGTTGACTAAGGTACATCCTAAAGAAGCTGGTGGTACTTCACAGCAGGTGGAGTGTGTATCAAAGCAGGTGGAGTTTGAGCCTACTATGGTGATCCCAGCTAAGAGCACTATTGGTGACTCTCCATTAACAGAGGAAGAGTCAAATGAAGAAGAGGTTCTGACCCAAGAACCTATGCAGCAGTTCGAGTCTATTGCCACTAGTAGACCAAGACGAGAAAGGAGAAAACTAGAACGTCTCATTGAAACGGTGGCTTATGCACTTCCAGTCGTTGATGATGTTCCTTACACTTTTTCAGAAGCCATTCAGAGTTTTGAAAGTAGCAGTTGGAAAGAGGCAATGAAGGAGGAGATGGAATCTCTTCAGAAGAACAAAATATGGAAGTTGACACAACTACCAAAAGGAAAGAAGGCAATTGGATGCAAATGGGTATTTGCTAAGAAATAAGGATTTTCTAACAAAAGCAATATTCGCTACAAGGCAAGGTTGGTGGCTAAAGGCTACACTCGGAAGGAGGGAATTGATTATAATGAGGTATTTTCTCCAGTTGTGAAGCATTCCTCCATTAGAATTCTTTTGGCCTTGGTAGCACAGTTGAATTTGGAGCTAGCTCAACTTGATGTCAAGACCGCATTCTTACACGGTGACTTGAAAGAGGAAATCTATATGACTCAGCCCGATGGACACAAAGTTGCTGGTAAAGAAAATCGGGTGTGCAAACTAGACAAGTCGGTGAACGGTTTGAAGCAATCACCAAGACAGTGGTACAAACGATTTGACAAGTTTATGTTGGGTCAGAAGTACAAAAGGAGCAAATACGACCATTGTGTGTACTTGAGAAGACTACAAGATGGGTCCAACATCTATATACTCTTATACGTTGATGATATGCTGATAGCTGCAAAGAGCCAAGTTGAAATTGACAAGTTGAAGGCTCAGTTGAGTAGAGAGTTCGAGATGAAGGATTTGGGAGAAGCCAAGAAGATTCTCGGCACGGAGATAAGCAGAGACAGAGAGGGAGGCAAGCTTTGGCCGACGCAAAAGGAGTATTTGAAGAAAGTACTACAACGTTTTGGCATGAATGAAGGGTCAAAACTTGTAGGTACTTCGCTTGCTCCTCATTTGAATCTTAGCACCTAGTTATCTCCGTAGACAGATGAAGAACAAGAGTACATGAAAAAAGTACCTTATGCCATTGTAGTCGGAAGCTTGATGTATGCAATGATATGTACGAGACCGGATATTTCACAAGTTGTTAATGTTGTGAGTAGATACATGCATGATCCTGGCAGAGGTCATTGGAAAGCTGTGAAATGGATTCTTCGGTATATCAAAGATACCGTAGACGTTGGCATAATGTTTGAGCGGGATGAATCACTTGGTCAAGAAGTGGTTGGATATTGTGATTCCGACTATGCAAGAGATTTAGATAAGCGAAGATCGATGACGGGCTATTTGTTCACTTTAGCAAAAGCCCTACTAGTTGGAAGTCCACTTTATAGCAACGGTGGCTTTGTCTATGTAAACTAGACAAGTCATTATATGGATTGAAGCAATCACCTAGACAGTGGTACAAACGATTTGACAAGTTTATGATGGGTCAGAAGTACACAAGGATCATATAAGACCTTTGTATGTATTTGAAAAGACTACAAGATGGGTCCTACATCTATCTACTCCTATATGTTGATGATATGCTGATAGCAGCAAAGAGCCAAATCGAAATTGACAAGTTGAAGGCTCACTTGAGTAGAGAGTTTGAGATGAAGAATTTGGGAGAAGGCAAGAAGATTCTCGGTATGGAGATAAGCAAGGACAGAGAGAGAGGCAAGCTTTGGCTGACACAGAAGCAGTATTTGAAGAAAGTACTACAACGTTTTGGGATGAATGAAGACTCAAAACTTGTAGGTACTCCACTTGCTCCTCATTTGAAACTTAGCAGCCAGTTATCTCCATAGACAGATGAAGAACGAGAGTACATGGCAAAAGTACCTTATGCCAATGTAGTCGGAAGTTTGATGTATGCAGTAGTGTGTACGAGACCGGATATTTCACAAGCTGTTAGTGTTATGAGCAGATATATGCATGACCCAGGCAGAGGTCATTGGCAAGTTGTGAAATGGATTCTTCGGTATATCAAAGATACCGTAGATGTTGGCTTAAGGTTTGAGCAGGATGAATCACTTGGTCAAGGACTGGTTGGATATTGTGATTCTGACTATGCAGGAGATTTGGATAAGCGAAGATCGATGACGGGCTATTTGTTCACTTTAACAAAAGCCCCTGTTAGTTTGAAGTATACTTTAAAGTCAACGGTGGCTTTGTCTACAACGAGGGTGAAATATATGGCTATTACAGAAGCTGCGAAGGAGGCAATTTGGCTTCATGGATTGCTAAAAGACTTGGGAGTTGGTCAGAAACAACTTGTAGTAAATTCTAACAGTCAGAGTGCTATTCATTTAGCGAAGAATCAAGTCTTTCATGCACGGACGAAGCACATTGATGTTCGCTATCATTTTGCGCGGGAAATTCTCGAAGAAGAAGAGATACTTCTCCAGAAGATTTTGACTATAGAGAATCCTGCAGATATGATGACCAAGGTGGTAATAAGGGCCACGTTTGAAAAATGTTTAGACTTGGTCAATATCCTGCACATTTGAGTTGGCGCCAGATGGCGCATGTTGGAAGCACCGCAGAGGCTGTTCTTTGTTTGATTGAGAAGATAGAGACAAAACACCAAGGTGGAGATTGTTGAATAGCGGTGTTTTGTTTTGAATCCCACATCGATGTGAAGTATGGTAAGGGGGGTATGAAAATGCTATAAAAGAAACCCCTCTCCTTCTCTTAGAGATTATCCCAAAACACTTTGAGTATAATTGTACACCAACAATTGTACAAAATACTCTTCTCTTAGTAAAGCGAGCAGGCCTCCTTAGCGGTGCTCCGGAGACGTAAGCAAAATTGGCTGAACTCCGTTATCAATTTTTGAGTGTGTTCTTTCTTTTATTATTCTGTCTTTATTTTCCGCATTTGTTTATTTTGTTTAGTATTCAACATTGGCCGGCTAAGCCGCCTTATTTCTTTGTTCGCTGGCAAAGTCGCCTTGTTCTATTTGTTGGCCGGCTAAGCCGCCTTTGTCAGGTAAAAGTTGTGAATTAAAACACTGTACAAGTGAGTCCTGTCTAGGAGGCTGGGTTTTAAGTGAACCACTGTTCCTCCAATCTTTCCTGGGGATTTATCTTGGAATGATAATTCTGTCTAAGGAGATAGGCTAGGCCATCATTCCTGGCCGAGTTTCGAATCAATTTACTTCACTAGTTGTGGGGAAATTACCCGAGTTTTCCCAACACGGACTAGAAAACTAGGGTTTATCTCTAGTTAGGGCTTTAGCAGTGACAAGAGAAAGTTATGGAGGACCTCCAAAATTTTTCATGTTATTTATGGGGAATTTTAGGTATTGTAAAGACACTTAATTGGATATAATTATTTTATTACTCCTTAAAATTGAAACCTTCGTTAGTATCTAAAAAAAAAAAAATCGAAACCTGTATGGTTTTAAATTGGGTTTTCGGGTTTTTTGGGCCCCCATGTTTATTGGTTTGGCCAATTTGGTACCCCGACATTTTTTTTGGCCGGGCATATACCCCGAGATTGCATGGGCAGGCCAAACGTATACCCCTGGTCAGGCACCTGCTGACGTGGAGGCTGCCCGGGGTATTTGCGCGTGTACTGTAGCAAAATGACGTCGTTTTAGAGGATTGGCTTTGAGTGAAGTGGGGCCCACTAAGACACCTATGTCCAACGTGGCATGAAACGACGTCGTTTTCTCACTTAAAACGACGTCGTTTTGCTACAGTAACACGCGCAAATACCCGGGCAGCCTCCACGTCAACAGGTGTCTGACCAGGGGTATACGTTTGGCCTGCCCATACAATTTCGGGGTATATGCCCGGCCAAAAAAAAAGTCGGGGTACCAAATTGGCCAAACCACTAAACACGGGGGCCCAAAAAACCCAAAAACCCTTTTAAATTTGTAAGAGGGAGCCTTTGCGTCGGTTGGTCTTCAGTTTCTTTCCCTAAAAAAATTGACAATTTGAGTGAGTGGAACTGCTTCATTTCACCGTCGATTCACTACTTGATCTCAACTACTATTTCCAACCAACTTGTGTCTCTACTCCCATTTTTCCAATGGGTGAATAAAGTCTCGATTAGCAACAAAAAAGAAGAAAAACAACTTGTGATAGTCTTAGTGGAGAAGGGTTGTTCTCAGTCTAACTTGTGTCGGTCCTAGAGGATAAGGGTTGGGTTCCTCCTCCTGGTGCAGTGGATGGAATATGTAATATGTAGTCCTGTGTTCTAAACTTGGTTATAAGTATCATATATAGAATTTAAGTGGGTAAGGTGCCATTTCTCTCTTTGTCAATATTAAAGTATGCTGACGATACCGTTTTCATTTTGCCTGATTGCCCAGAGGCTCTGCTTAATCTTAAAAAGGTGCTAGCATGTGTTTTGAAGTGTTGGCAGGGCTGTGTATCAATTTCCACAAAAGTGCTCTCTTTGGTATTAATGTACCTAAAGACAGAACTGAGTTGATGGCTGGCATCCTTCATTGTAGTTTCTGGCACCTTCCCTTTGGCGTATCTGGCGTATCTTGGCATTCCCATGGGTTAAAGTATGAAGAAGGGAAAGGCTTGGAGGCCTATCGTTGAGCGAGAAGTTGGCATCATTATAGGGGAGATTTCTCTCCCTGAAAGGTAGAATTACTCTTAAAAAGGTAATTATTAAGGGTCAAGTTCATATATAAGCCTGATTCCTTTGCAGAGTTTAAACGATCTGAATAAGGTCTCTCTTATTTGGCAAAATACTGTCAGTATATTATCTAAGGATTTTTTCTCTTTAATGGTTGCTCTCAAACAAGTAAAATTTGGTTGCAGCTTGGTAATAATGGATGCAACGCCAAATTCTGGCATGCCTGGTGGTTAGAATGTGAGTCTCTAAAATCATTATTTTCCTTCATTTTCTCCTTTCAACCACCTCTTTCCTCCATTGTAAATATTCTTAATTATGCACTGCAAACTTAAATGCCTCCTGAAAATGGTGTAATGTTTGTTTGAACCACTTGTTCAGATTTTTTTTTTTTATACTAATCTAGACGTATTGCATAGAGAAGAGGTTACAAGGGGGGGAGAAGACAGATCAACAAGGAGCTGAGCTGCCTAATCCGAATAAACAGAATACAACAAAAAATCGGACTGAATAAAATAAAGAAAAACAAAACAATCAGAGAAACAAAAAAGGTCTAAGAGAGTCTAATGGATTTGCCATTCCAGTTCCGAACGAAAGATGCATTGGAGATCACTATAGTTGGAGAGTAGGGGAAGGATGGATGAATAATTTGGATCCACCAAGTGGCTCTGGCTAAATAGAGATAAAAAAAAGCTGGTCCCATTTAGGAGCTTTGGTGTTGAAGATCAAATCATTACGAGCTAACCATAATGACCAAATGACTGCGGAACCAATGATTAACCAACACGCTTTGTTGTGATTAGGTGTAAGGAAGATCCACTGGTGATACCATAGACGGAGGCTGGTGCTAACCAAGGTACGCCCCACCAGTCACAATTTTTCTGCCAAAGTAGCTAGGAAAATTTGTAGTGCAAGAACAGGTGAGAGGAAGATTCAGGGTAGAGGGAGCAGAAGGGGCAATTAGAATCTTGATCCGATAGGACATCCCTGTGGAATAGAATAGCTCTGGTGGGAATACCGTCCACAAATAGTAGTCATAGAAAGCATTCAATCTTAGGGGGGGAGAATGGAAGACCAAACATAAGGGATGTTGATGATAGGGGAGGATGATCTTAGCAAGAACAAGTAGCCCGACTTGACGGTGAAACCCTTGAGGGGATCAGGGTTCCACTTAAAAGAGTCTGGAGATGGAGGGAGCAGTGAGATGTTTTTTTAGCTTAGATTGAAGGAGGACGCACTCGTTCCTTTCCCAAGAATATAAATTATGACGCCATGGCCAATTTTCAATGGGAGAGGATGCAAAACCGTTGTGAAACTCTTCAAGGGAGGTGTCAGGGAGTAAGGAATTTTGGAAAAGACGGGGGAAACAGACACGGAGCGAACCAAAAGAGGACCACAGATCTGACCAAAAATTGATAGCCTTTCCGAACCCGATCTTAATGTTGCTCTCTTCTGAAAGTGGAATAGAAGTTTGGCTATTGGAACTAGAAGACAGAAGAATGTTTTTCCAGGTCGTGGAACACTTTGTGGAAGTGAATGATGGGAAGATCGAGGAAGAAGGGGCTTAGCATTTGCGTTTGATTAAATTGAAGCAATCTGATCTAGAGATGTTGAGATACTTCCAATACCATTTGAATAACAGGCTCTGGTTCTTGGCTTGAAGGGACTCAATGCCCAGTCCATCTAGTTCCTTAGGTATAGCAATTTTTGACCAATTTTGTTGCGATCTGAGGAGCCATTCCAGAAGAATTCTTTTTGCAACCTGACAATTTTTTTGGCAACAGAGAGGAATTTTGTAAAGGGACAAGAAATATAATGGAAGGGAGGAGAGAACTGACCGAATTATTTCTTTGTTCACTGGCAAAGTCGCCTTGTTCTATTTCTTGGCCGGCTAAGCCGCCTTTGTCAGGTAAAAGTTGTGAATTAAAACACTGTACAAGTGAGTCCTGTCTAGGAGGCTGGGTTTTAAGTGAACCACTGTTCCTCCAGTCTTTCCTGGGGATTTATCTTGGATATGTAAACTAGACAAGTCGTTATATGGATTGAAGCAATCACCTAGACAGTGGTACAAAAGATTTGACAAGTTTATCATGGGTCAGAAGTACACAAGGATCATATAAGACCTTTGTATGTATTTGAAAAGACTACAAGATGGGTCTTACATCTATCTACTCCTATATGTTGATGATATGCTGATAGCAGCAAAGAGCCAAATCGAAATTGACAAGTTGAAGGCTCACTTGAGTAGAGAGTTTGAGATGAAGGATTTGGGAGAAGCTAAGAAGATTCTCGGTATGGAGATAAGCAGGGACAGAGAGAGAGGCAAGCTTTGGCTGACACAGAAGCAGTATTTGAAGAAAGTACTACAACGTTTTGGGATGAATGAAGACTCAAAACCTGTAGGTACTCCACTTGCTCCTCATTTGAAACTTAGCAGCCAGTTATCCCCACAGACAGATGAAGAACGAGAGTAAATGGCAAAAGTCCCTTATGCCAATGTAGTCGGAAGTTTGATGTATGCAGTAGTGTGTATGAGACCGGATATTTCACAAGCTGTTAGTGTTGTGAGCAGTTATATGCATGACCCGGACAGAGGTCATTGGCAAGCTATGAAATGAATTCTTCGGTATATCAAAGACACCGTAGATGTTGGCTTAATGTTTGAGCAGGATGAATCACTTGGTCAAGGACTGGTTGGATATTGTGATTCTGACTATGCAGGAGATTTAGATAAGCGAAGATCGATGACGGGCTATTTGTTCACTTTAGCAAAAGCCCCTGTTAGTTGGAAGTCTACTTTAAAGTCAACGGTGGCTTTGTCTACAGCGAAGACGAAGTATATGGCTATTACAGAAGCTTTGAAGGAGGCAATTTGGCTTCATGGGTTGCTAAAAGACTTGGGAGTTGGTCAGAAACAACTTGTCGTAAATTCTAACAGTCAGAGTGCTATTCATTTAGCGAAGAATCAAGTCTTTCATGCACGGACGAAGCACATTGATGTTCGCTATCATTTTGCGCGGGAAATTCTCGAAGAAGAAGAGATACTTCTCCAGAAGATTTTGACTACAGAGAATCCTGCAGATATGATGACCAAGGTGGTAATAAGGGCCACGTTTGAACATTGTTTAGACTTGGTCAATATCATGCACATTTGAGTTGGCGCCAGATGGCGCATGTTGGAAGCACCGCAGAGGCTGTTCTTTGTTTGATTGAGAAGAAAGAGACAAAACACCAAAGTGGAGAATGTTGAATAGCGGTGTTTTGTTTTGAATCCCACATCGATGGGAAGTATGGTATGGGGGGTATGAAAATGCTATAAAAGAAACCCCTCTCCTTCTTTTAGAGACTATCCCAAAACACTTTGAGTATAATTGTATACCAACAATTGTACAAAATACTCTTCTCTTAGTAAAGGGAGCAGGCCTCCTTAGTGGTGCTCCGGAGACGTAAGCAAAATTGGCTGAACTTCGTTATCAATTTTTGAGTGTGTTCTTTCTTTTATTATTCTGTCTTTATTTTCCGCATTTGTTTATTTTGTTTAGTATTCAACATTGGCCGGCTAAGCCGCCTTATTTCTTTGTTCGCTGGCAAAGTCGCCTTGTTCTATTTGTTGGCCGGCTAAGCCGCCTTTGTCAGGTAAAAGTTGTGAATTAAAACACTGTACAAGTGAGTCCTGTCTAGGAGGCTGGGTTTTAAGTGAACCACTGTTCCTCCATTCTTTCCTGGGGATTTATCTTGGAATGATAATTCTGTCTAAGGAGATAGGCTAGGCCATCATTCCTGGAAATTATCGAATCAATTTACTTCACTAGTTGTGGGGAAATTACCCGAGTTTTCCCAACACGGACTAGAAAACTAGGGTTTATCTCTAGTTAGGGCTTTAGCAGTGACAAGAGAAAGTTATGGAGGACCTCCAAAATTTTTCATGTTATTTATGGGGAATTTTAGGTATTGTAAAGACACTTAATTGGATATAATTATTTTATTACTCCATAAAATTGAAACCTTCGTTAGTATCTAAAAAAAAAAAATCGAAACCTGTATGGTTTTAAATTGGGTTTTCGGGTTTTTTGGGCCCCCATGTTTATTGGTTTGGCCAATTTGGTACCCCGACATTTTTTTTGGCCGGGCATATACCCCGAGATTGCATGGGCAGGCCAAACGTATACCCCTGGTCAAGCACATGCTGACGTGGAGGCTGTCCGGGGTATTTGCGCGTGTACTGTAGCAAAACGACGTCGTTTTAGAGGATTGGCTTTGAGTGAAGTGGGCCCCACTAAGCCACCTATGTCCAACGTGGCATGAAACGTCGTCGTTTTCTCACTTTGGCTTCTATGGCAATGCATTTGTAAATGGTGGGGTGTGCCTTGGATTGCCCCTGCCACATGCTCTTTATGGTACTCTCAATGGCCCTTTGTTGTTGTACACAACTACAACAAATCATCGTGGTTGATTATTGGATCAGCAACCGCTTGGTCCATATGGTTGCTGCGAAATGATCTTATATTCAATGGTAAAGAACCACATTGGGATACTTTGTTCGACCTCATCATAGTTAGAGCCACTTGCTGGATTAAAAGTATTCATCCGAGCTTTCCATATTCACCCAGTATGGTGATAGCTAATGCTAGCTGCCTTAAATATTGGAAAGGAGTGACCAAAAATATCTTGTAACTTTACTCTGATCTCCTTAGGCGAAGAGGTTTTTTTTTTTTTTTTAAATGTAACTATTACTTCGAACTAGGCTTGTCAGTCCCTTACTGACTACTTAGTTTTTATCTTTTGTAATCTTTGTTTTATTTTTAATAAAGATCTCGATTAGTATAAAAAAAAATAGAAAATCAGACTGAATAAAATAAGGAAAAACAGAACAATCAGAGAAACAAAAAAGGTCTAAGAGAGTCTAATGGATTTGCCATTCCAGTTCCGAACGAAAGATGCATTGGAGATCACCATAGTTGGAGAGTAGGGGAAGGATGGATGAATACTTTGGATCCACCAAGTGGCTCTGGCTAAATAGAGATAAAAAAAAGCTGGTCCCATTTAGGAGCTTTGGTGTTGAAGATCAAATCATTACGAGCTAACCATATTGACCAAATGACTGCGGAAACAATGATTAACCAACACGCTTCGTTGTGATTAGGTGTAAGGAAGATCCACTGGTGATACCATAGACGGAGGCTGGTGCTACCCAAGGTATGCCCCACCAGTCACAAATTTTCTGCCAAAGTAGCCAGGAAAATTTGCGGTGCAAGAACAGGTGAGAGGAAGATTCAGGGTAGAGGGAGCAAAAAGGGGCAATTAGAATCTTGATCCGATAGGACACCCCTGTGGAATAGAGTAGCTCTGGTGGGAATACCGTCCATAAATAGTAGTCATAGAAAGCATTCAATCTTAGGGGGGGAGAATGGAAGACCAAACATAAGGGATGTTGATGATAGGGGAGGATGACCTTAGCAAGAACAAGTAGCCCGACTTGACGGTGAAACCCTTAAGGGGATCAGGGTTCCATGTAAAAGAGTCTGGAGATGGAGGGAGCAGTGAGACATTTTTTTAGCTCAGATTGAATCAGGACGCACTCGTTCCTTTCCCAAGAATATAAATTATGACGCCATGGCCAATTTTCAATGGGAGAGGATGCAAAACCGTTGTGAAACTCTTCAAGGGAGGTGTCAGGGAGTAAGGAATTTTGGAAAAGGCGGGGCAAACAGACACGGAGCGAACCGAAAGAGGACCACAGATCTGACCAAAAACTGATAGCCTTTCTGAACCCGATCTTAATGTTGCTCTCTTCTGACAGTGGAATAGAAGTTTGGCTATTGGAACTAGAAGACAGAAGAATGTTTTTCTAGGTCGTGGAACACTTTGTGGAAGTGAATGAAGGGAAGATCGAGGAAGAAGGGGCTTAGCATTTGCGTTTGATTAAATTGAAGCAATCTGATCCAGAGATGTTGAGATACTTCCAATACCATTTGAATAACAGGCTCTGGTTCTTGGCTAGAAGGGACTCAATGCCCAGTCCACCTAGTTCCTTAGGTTTAGCAATTTTTGACCAATTTTGTTGCGATCTGAGGAGCCATTCCAGAAGAATTCTTTTTGCAACCTGACAATTTTTTTGGCAACAGAGACAAGAATTTTGTAAAGGGACAAGAAATATAATGGAAGGGAGGAGAGAACTGACCGAATTAGAGTGACTCTGTCGGCCATAGAGAGAAATTTTGATTTCCAAGCTTTTAATTTTCTCCTTATCTTGTCGATGATTTTTTCCAGTTAGCCACCTTATGCATACTTGCTCCAAGTGGAAGACCAAGACAGTTAAATGGAAGAAAATCCACCTTGCAGTGAAGCGATGCTGCTAGTGAGTGCACCATATCAGCATCAATATTAATACCCACCAGCGCGCTCTTGTGGAAATTTATACTTAGACCCGAGAGGAGTTCAAAGCATCTTGTTTGAGGTTGAGAAGAGAGTGTTGATCTGTCTTTGAGAAAATGAGGGTATCTTCTACGTATTGCAAGAGAGAGACAGAAATACCATTAACAGACATGTCCGAAAGAATACCCTTGGAAATGGCTTGAGAGATCATGGAATTGAGGACTTCGGATGCATACATGTGTTTTAGTTTGGCCATGGTGCTGTGATCCATGGTGGTGCTATCTAATATGAATCTTTCATCGGCTTATAAAAATAAGAAAGAAGTTAAGAAGTTGGCAAGTTAAGAGTTTGATGCTTATAGATTGTCACATAAGTTTCTGGCTAGTCAAAGACAAATGCCCAATAAACCATAGATTTATTAAACAAAAATAAAAGAAGACATATAGGTCTTTAGCCTAACCTAGTCTCTAACAACAATTATTAGATGATGTGTTAGAGAAACAAAGTTTATGGTCACACAACATAGAGAGAAAAAAAAAAAACGATAAGCAAATTAGAAGCAAAGCTTAAAGGTAGCCTTAAGAAGCATAGGGAGAGGTTAGAGTTTCAGTGTAGGGTAGGGCTTCATTCCCAAAGACTCTATAGAATTCGATCTTCTTGGAGTATTTTTCAGCTTCATCACTTTCCTCAAAGCAATCATTCCAGTACTTTAGCACATGAATCTCTCCTTGGGCACAATGAAGCATCATGTATCTACCATCCTTGAAAGACCGTGGTATAAAGTTGCACTCATATGTTAGGCGACCGTCTACCTTGCCATTTCCAGAAGAAGTATATGAAATAAAGGGAACCCAGGAAGCCTCGTTGCAGTATTCCTTCATTGCCCAAACATTATATGTTTCCCCGCGTTCATAAAGACACGAGAGATATCCCCCAACGACTCCCACGCTATAGTATGATCCAGAACCAGGAGAAGTCTGATTTGGAGGGTTAGGGACCGGATAAAACTTCTCCTTGCCCAAATCAAGAGCAAAGATTTCATGAGTTCTCTCGCCAGATGGCAAGTAATTTGCCCTACCCCAATGAAGTGCTCCATTCAAGAACAAACCCATGTTCCGTTCTTGTGTGTATCGCTTATCTTCAATGGATTTGAAGTATTGTAAGTGCTCAATGCCTTGGAAGTATTCGTCAGGATTTTCCAACTTTTTCCAGGAACCTGTTTTGAGCGAGAAAATTTCAACTTTAACACCATCATCTCCACGTCGGGGACCTGTAGCTACAATGACCTTGTAATCATCAGAAGCCGAATCAAATCCGAAACCATAAGCAATCGCATATTTCCAACCACAGATCAAGCTACAATTCGAGGGATTCACAGCACCAGAGGATGGCAAATCTGGCAATTTCCTGCAGATATTGGTGAAAGGATTCCAGACAAATGTCTTGCACGTGCTGTAGTGGTTAGTAGCTTGCAATTTCCTGCGGATATTCGTGGAAGGATTCAAGACAAATGTCTCCCACGGGATGTAGCGTTTAATAACTTGCAAACAAACTAATCCATTGCATGATCCGACAGAACAATACTTCCATTTCCGACCTGATAACTCAGGAGCCATATAACCTTTATTTTTTACATCGCCGCCGCTATATCCTGATGATACTGATAATAC
This sequence comes from Turnera subulata, assembly GCA_028386065.3. Taxonomy (NCBI): domain Eukaryota; kingdom Viridiplantae; phylum Streptophyta; class Magnoliopsida; order Malpighiales; family Passifloraceae; genus Turnera; species Turnera subulata. Next base: position 56,150 of record JAKUCV010000725.1, read on the forward strand.
CACTCCGGTAAAAAGGCCTGGGTTATCGGATGATTTGATACCATACGTTGATCGAAAGTATTCTGATATGTAAGGGTAATATAGGAGTTTTTGTACCACGTCCTTGTACTTGATCGCCAGCAAAGAGCACAACGACTTGGACAGTGACCTGAATCGATTGATGGATTTGATGGGTAGCAAATCTAGTATCTCCTCAACAATATCTGGAGGTAAATAACACCGATTTTGTGCTTGATCAGTAAGTAACCTACTGTTGTCGGGTGCCCTATTCTTGTTATGCTTCATCTCTCCATGGCTGCTAGCTGTGCCATCGCTGCCCTCTTCTCTCTCTCGTTTTCTTGGTGAACTCGACGACGACAACATACTTCCGCTGCTATCAGACATCGGAGAAGAAGAGACTGATGGTTTTCTTACTTTGTATGTTTGTTTCTTCCGCGTGATTTGTATTTATAATTCCTTTTTCTGTTTTGTTTTGGATGCAATATTTACGCACCGACAAAACCTAAATACTTCTCTCTTTATTTTTTATGTTTTATTATTATTTTTTTTAACGGGGGGTGGGGACTTTTTAAATTTTTTTGGTGAAATTGGAGATTAAAAAAAAAACGACTGGAAATATTATGTAAAGGAAGTGTTGATTTGTATTTATAATTCCTTTTTCCGTTTCGTTTAGGATTCAATTACGCACCGACAAAACCTAAATACTTCCTCTCTTCATTTTTTATGTTTTTTTTTTTTTACTGGGGGTGGGGATTTTTTTTAATGTTTTTGGTGAAATTGGTGATTAAAAAAAACGATTGGAAATATTATGTAAAGAAAGTGTTTTTTTTTTTTAAAAAAAGAAGAATGTTAATTATGTATTATGACCAAGTAGAACATGATTTTTCTGAAAGAAATATTATGTTACCGATAAAGAAAAAATGTAAATTTTCCTCTAAACTTCATTACATATAATTGAAGAGTAAGTTGTGGTTCCTCTTCGCTGAAAATTTCCACTATGAAATCAAATCTAACCAAGTAGGATTCAAATCTACTACCATTCAACTAATGCTTGGTTTGGTAAGTGTAAGATATAACAAGCATAATTAGTTGAATGGTGGTAGACATAATCGTAATGAAAGATGTCTCAAGGGTCTCATGGTTTTCAAAGTAAGCTCTCTCAAGATTATGCTATCAACTTTTTCAATAGTAGTGTTATTGGCATTGGGTTGGAAGCAGCAATAGGTGGAGAACATACATAGCGGTTACTTTCCTTGACCACAAATTGAGGCCCTTTGCAAGAATTCATAACAATGACGGTCTTAGTACTATATAGACATCTTTTTTTTTTAGCTCGCTCAACTTTTAATTGCTCCCCCAGCGGCCGCCGCTCTGCACCCAATTTCATCCAAAAACAACTCATCTCAAAACCCATCAAAAACCTTAGCCAACCCGGCCTCAAACCAACCTAAACCTCAAAGTGTTGGTTTGTTTTGGTCGAGGAAAACAAATTCATTCCATGAAAAGCGTATTTATAAGGAACGTCTTTACAAAGGAGCTATTTAAAATTAAGATCATACAGACTAGAGTACGTACAACGTATCTAAGGAAAAGAGAGCTGAATCTGATAACACTTGGTTGAGCAACAACATGCTAAGTGGTTGGAAACCCACTGAAGGAGAAGAATTCTCCCCATGGTAAACCAAAACCCATAGCAAAAACCGTCATAGCATACACGCCAGTGCCAGCCTCTACACAACAGGGCAGGCATTCGTTAGTCACCAGAGACTTTGCGCCTTGCATTAAAAAAAAAAAAAAAAAAGCTAGTCCTCACCTTGCCTAAGAGCTCATTCTTCCCCAGATGGTTTGGCGGAGGAGGCCTCCATAGCTTTACTCTCCTTTTCCTCAGCGAAGTCCTCTTGCATAGACTCCATAAATGGCACACCATATTTCTCCATTGTCCGACGCATCTAACCTCATCCTCGTTAGGGTTGTATACCAATTGGGTGTTTCTAGCAAGCTTTCTCCACTTGGTTCTCGATTGAAGATCGGTCTGGCAGGGGTGTCGGGAGAGATCTCCTTGGCCAGAGATTTCGACCCATTCTTGATGGATGCATGGTGGTCGTGACCTCCTCCACAGCACTAGGAAGTTCATCAAGAAGCTTTCGGTTTTTAGTTGCAGGGGTTGCTTTATATATCAAGAAAGCTAGTCCTAGGCTGGGGGGTGGAGAAGCCATGCCCGGTTGGGCAATGTCCAAAAGTGGGCTAGCAGTGGTGAGAGGGGTAGATAAAAGGGTCTCCTCACCGCCTGGATGGTTCTTTTGGATTGCTTGGATTTCCGACCCTTGTTCTTCCAAGCCGGTTAGTATACTTACTTACCGGCCATGAGCCGCCCCCTCATCCATGGACCCCTATCACATTCCAAATACAACATCCCCTTCTGTGCCCCACGCCTCATCGCCACCGCAGAAACCATCAAGAATTGGAAAGGTCCATATCAAGATAATATATAAACCCCTCGCATGTTTGCTCGCCATACTTTGCATAGCAATGTTGATCCAATATTGTAAATGTGAAGGGTCGGTCTGCTTCAAATAAACTAATCTGCAAAGACAATATTGAAAGACAAACCAATAAGAGGAGGAGAAAATGAGAAATTGAGCATAGCATTCTAGTGGAGTTCATCTACCATGTATCTCCTAGAAGAAGAACCCACAAAAATCGAACCAACCAAGAGACGAATATTGTCAGTAACCAATGGAAACAACGAAGGTGGTAAAACGCATTAAAAGGGGAGATAGTGTGGAGGACTCACCATGTGGGTACGTATCTCCAGCTACTTCCTCTTACGAATATTGTTGGAGCCAAGTTGGCACTAGGGAACAACCGTAATACTCACACCAACTCTTGACATGACCATCTTCCATATCAAAAATATGGAAATCACGTCGGGAGCTACAAAGGCCACAAACAGAATGAGAAACTCCGTACGGAAAACTAAACTCAGGGAAATAAATGCAGCTGGTCTTGAACTCGGGGAAATCATTAGACATAAGCGAGAAGGAAGAATCATGTCCTGCAAAAAGTAAGCGTCCCTTCAGTTCATCCTGGGATGGCTTAACCCATTTGCCCTCTTCCCAATCCAACTTCTCAACTTCATATCTAACTCCGGATAATTCATTGTACACCACAAATAATTCCCCAAAAGATTCCACTAAATAATGACGAAGAAAATAAATCTCCTTCTTTGGCTGAGTAACTTGCAATGTGTACTTGCAATCGGGTCTGCTTACATCCATCACTACAACTTTTCCGGTCCAATTCAAAGCACAAAATGTTTCGTTGGTGTATACAATGCTCACCTTTTCCGGGATTTTGTTGTTCTTAAAATCAAGGGTGTGGTGACCTCGGAGGACTCGGAAATAGCAGCAGCTGGTTGGATGGAGTAAAAAGCAAACTCTTCGAGTGAGAACTCGATCCAACAGTCGTGAAGCACGAGCCGGGGGAGGCGGAGGGATGGGATCAAGGGAGGGAGAGGTGCCGATGATCGCCGCCATGAGCTGCAAACCGCCCGGAAACGGAGGCTGTGGAGGTAGCTGTTTTGGAGGCAACTCCCAATCTTCTCCAAGAGCTCGCTTGGAAGATCGGACCAGCAGCGGTGTTGTCTTGAGGTTGGACTACCAACCATGGAGGTTTCTAGCTACTTCCTACGGAGCAGACTAGAAAACGTAACTAGGGTTTATCTCTAGTTAGGGCTTTAGCGGTGACGAGAAAGTTGTGGTCATGTTATTTGTGGGAATTAGGTATTGGAATTCTGTTAAAATAGTTTGTAAAAACACTTAATTAATTGGTGGGGTCATTTGGATTTTTACGAAACAAAAGAAAATACCAGAACTCAGAATAGAGGCGCAAGCAAAACCTAACCAAGTTCACAGTTCTTGAACAAATTAATAATGCAATTTTTTTTATGATTTTTGACTTTGGTGATTACTTCACAAATAATTGTAGAAATTGTTTGCTTCCTTTCCTTGTTTATGGAAAGGATAGGACCTATTAGAGCGGTAGCTATGATATACACCTGGGAAATTACATATAAACATACATATAGGAGGAAGATAACATATTACATTTCAATGTATTAGCACTACCAATTTCCAGCCAAATTTCCATCAGTGGATCAGATGGAGAGTGGATGGAAATCACAAATTTCCATCCAACTTCCATCTAAGGAAGTAAATGGAAAAAACCCTCATGGAAATTTAACATTGAATGGAAAGTGGATGGAAAAAAGTGGATGGAAATATTGGATGGAAAAGGCTTGGCAACTTTCATCGGGCCCACACGGCTAGAGTCTTCCATCTGCGGGACCTATTTATTCTGTTTTCGGCATTATATATTCAAAATCAAAATACGCATAATGAGAAAAATTATTAATTAATTATAATTCATATAAATAAAATAAATAACAACAATAAAATAATAGGATCCAATTTTGTTACGGTAATGTCTTAATTCAATTGAATACAATACAATCCGTAGATTGGATGGAGAATACAGGATAGCCGGAAAATACATTTGGGAAGCTACAATAATTGAAAAAAGATGCTGTATAGCTGTTAGCCTAAATTAATTGCACCGGCAACTAAAAAGAAATGGACCAAAGCTTGGATTGGAATGCACAACCACAGATCTGCTTGGATCTCCACCTTTCCTTCCTTTGATCAACACCCTTCCTTAGATCAACACCTTTCCTGCACAGATCTAGATCTACACCTTTCTGTCCCGAGTTCAAACCGTCATACAGTACTGCAAAGGCCAAAACAATCAAATAAATAAAACTCGGCCAAGAGTAAATCCATCTCAACAACACCGAAAATTCACAGGAAAAAAACCTAAGAAAATGGATCCTTACCATATCAATGCCCGGACGGAACTCAAAGAGTCGCTGCCTCGACGGTAAGTCAACCCCGCCCCCCAGATCTCACTTCATAACTCATACAACTAGCGGTACTCACCATTCTCTGCAAAACCAACCTTGTAAAATCTCCGGTTCCTTCTCGATTTGTCCATAACTCGAAGTCCGGCTCTACCCAATTTGTCGTTGCCGCCGACAATCACACCAAAAGCACGCATCGACATAGCCGCCTCAAGAACTAGGAGCTTGGTGTGTCGATCGGGCCCAGGGAAGGAAAAGGAGAGAGGAGAGGTAAGCAAGGTGAGGCTTGGTAGCCGGGCGATAGCTTAAGGAGTGGTGGCTAAGGAAACAAAGAAACACAGAACGAAAAGAGTAGAAAGACTGAGAGCTCAGTCGCCGCTTAGGAGGAGAGTGTCTAATGAGCGAAAATGAGACACCACAAGTAGAAGAGATGGTTTTATACTTAGAAGTAAACCTAACAAACATAAGGCTTCCACTCCCAATAAACGACGCCGTCATCCTCCGATTCACCCTGATTAAAACACAGCTTCTCATGTAGTTTTATGTGCAAGATGAAACAAAACAGCATCGTTTTCGTCAAAACGACACAAAAACTTGTGTAGCAGCGCCTTTAATAAATTGTTTTAAAAGTTTTCCAAAACATTAATTTCAAGATTAAATCTCACATTAAACCCATTTAAGAAAAAGAAATTCATAAATAATTTTATTGAAGGATAACTAAAATTAAATAAATTTATGCAAACATTGCAAAAAGTTTTGTAGGAAAAATACTATCGTAAATTAAAATTTATAAAAACAAAAGGTCAAATAATATATATTTTCACAACTAAAAATCTATGCTAACTATTATGATAAAAAAAATTAAATGATTTTCCCCCAAAAAAGAAATTGAAATTGAAATTGTAAGAATAAAAAGATGAAATACAATAGACCAAAATGCTTAAAGCATTTGTTGTTATTTTCAAAATTCATATGGATTAAACTGTGGGGTGACGAAGTTATAAAAATGATAAATAAGAAACAGTCATTGATCTATGCAATACATTTTCAGATAAATATTATTTGAGAAGTTGATATGTCTTCTAGACTTTGATATTGTTTAAAAATATTATTTATATAGATAATGAATTAATAAATTATAGAATAAATTATTTTAAAATTTTAATTTTCTAAGTTCAATTGTTTTCTCAATCTATTTCTTTTTTTGTATGAGAATATTCAATCTCTTTCTTCTTATTAACCTTATACATTTTCTTTACTAATCTAATGTCATAATTTGAGATTACATATTTAATTTTTTAGTTGTCCATCTAAAATCCAAAAGTTAGTACTCACTAAATCGAACTCTACTACATCGTGCACATGACTATAGTGGATGAATCTCCCGAGGAAGATTTCCTACATACGCAAAAAGTCAAACTCGAAACTTGCCAAAAGGGAACTAAGTCTCTTAAAGTTACACTAACCCCTCTTATATATTTTGTTAACTTATTTTCAATAATTTCATGCTTCATATAAATCTTATATTTATTTATAATTACTTTTTTCTAACTTTTTTTCTAATAATTTGTATAATTACATTTTATTTACAACCTACATCCCTTTTTATTAATTTTATTCTTAGCCATTTTTTTTTTACGTTATAGGGATATATGATCTCTTCTTTCTTCAAAAATTATGATTGTCTAATTTTGTAGAAAAATATTTTATCAAATAAAGTTTCAAATTTTGGCTTGAAATGAAAAATTAAAAAAATTTCAAAATTACATAGAGATATATTTTATAAATTTTTTATTGTTTAATAGCGTAGTAAATGATTATCATTTGTCTCCAAATCTTTTAAAAAGTTTAGAATGAGACGCCCCGACCCGTATTTACCGTACACAGTAAACACGTGCCGAAACTGTGACAACCCAACCCAACAAAGCCCAAGCATACAGTGTGGACAACATAAACTCGGCCCAACGGCCCAAAATAGTGAACATCGTAAATACAATACCGGCCCAATGGCCCAATAATAGCGGATACATTGCACAGCGGAAGACTTAACAAAACTCACATAGACACTGTATGCGACAATGCAAACTATGGATCCGAGTCCTGTCCGAGGGTACGCTTCAGCTTGCCCGGTTCGTTCCTGCACTACAAACAACTCATCATACGGGATGAAACCCCGCAGGCGAGGGGTGAGTCCGAAACGCTCACCGACGAAAGATAAACAGTGATATATTCAACCATAATACTTTCGAAACAAACACAACTATCACAACAACAAGCACAAACAAACACATCACAAGGATACTGCCATAACAACTAACACATACCATACGACAAAGGAATCCAACTCAAACATCACGATAGAGGAATCTTATTAAATCATGTCAAGCACATCATAATCAATACTGAACCAAGACCCAAAGAACTCTTATTAATTTTTATTACCAATTTTATCTTTCGGGCCCCGTCTGACCTGTTCGATCCCAGCATGGACCAATAATTGATTAAGACCTACGGTCCGGGGTGGTGTTAGGCCCTAGTTGTAGGGGTATAGAGTTTAGGCCCTAGTTGTAGGGTTATAGAGTTTAGGCCCTAGTTGTAGGGTTATAGAGTTTAGGCCCCAGTTGTGGGGTTATAGTGTTTAGGCCCCAGTTGTGGGGTTGGTTGTAACCCTCTGGCAAGGCACCACAGAACTAGTCTCTAACCATCTAGTCGTACCACTACTTTCCAAGTGACAATTATATCATCATCTCACAATCAAATCCAATTCCATTTCCAATACTCATTATTCCTTTCTCAATTATCCACATTGACCAATTCATCATTATTCTCAACACAGTATCACAATTCCAATATCACAGTCCAACATCATCATCAATATTCCTCAGGTTAATCCACAATCACATTCAATCAACAACCTCATGTCACCAATTATTCACAAATAGCAGTTCAACAATATTTCCAATACAACATACACAGGTCTAACACGATTCAACAACAACAACAACAACATCAATAATTCCACAGCAATCCAGTAACAGTCAACAGTCATTCCAGCAAATCAAACAACAACAAAATACACACACAGCATTACGGGCACATATCAAGGTTTATCCATCCTCACCTGGTATGTCTCTGAAACTGCTATCCAGTCAAATCCCGATACCCTATATGTACATATAGGAACACAATAATCACTTATAATGTGCAAACAAAGATGATTATGCATGATGCCGGGATAATTGTATTTAGACGGCTTATCTGTTCATTTTATTATCTCCATAATTAGCTTATTACCAAACAGTTCTTCCAATTGGTGGTGACTAATTTAATCCTGCGGTCATATCAAGTGTACTTGTTTAAAACCCGAAACCGAGTGCCAAGCCGATATCCCAGCCCTTAGGTCGCTTATGACAAGAAAACACATAATTACGTTGTTTAAATCATATATAAGTAATCGTATTATAGAGTATGTACTATTCCATTAAGTACTTATACCCGATTAAAATAGCAATAAATACGTATTTGTTTAGTAATCAGTGAAAATAGTGGTAATTCGCTATACGATATATGTACATACTTGTACAAGATTAAAATCAGTAATTAAAATAAGATATAGATCTAATATTATCTCAGCTTAAGATTACAGAAATAAAATAATAAAACCAATACTTGGATAAACATGTTTAATATTATATTTAATAGCATGCCTAGTAAAATAATAACAGTTGTTCCGTGGTATATCGTATTACCCAAAGATAATAGATTTGGTAAGTTAACTTAGATTACTATTCGTAAATGCCTCCAAGAAAATTAATTCAAGTTATGTATGAAATCTGTATAGGTATAATCAAATCCAAATAATTCCGAATTATTAGCCGATAAGCATGTTTCCAAAGCAATTTGTTAATCCGTTAATTACCAATGTTAATGAGTCTATAATCATGTCCGTTAGGGGTCCGTCCCGAGTACATGGGCTTCCGCACGTTCGGCCCGTTTCCGAGTCCGTTGCGCAAACCAAGCCCAAACCCGAGCCAAGGTGAGATAAGTCCAAAGAATTCCCAAAATGTCCATTCGGAAAATTAACTAAAGGTATTGGTAACTAAGAGCATAAAATTAACAGAAGCATAAACTGAATAAGTAAAGCATAACTTAAATAAAAGCATGTTAAATAATCAATGCATAAAATAAAAGCATAAGTTAGTTAAATTAATTAATTGTTCATCTAGTTATCGTCATATTAAGGTCCGGGTTCATTATTATTGTTCGGGTTCGTTAATGATGCACATGGATGATTCAAAGCTCGGGTTTACCCAACGGATCCATTTCCGGGCTCGCCGGAAAATTCCCGGGACTGCCGGAACTCGCCGGATTCCGGCCGGGAACTGTACACGATGGCAACATCTCTTCTGCTACTATTCCTTCAGCAACAACACAGCCCGAATCCACCACCAACGACATCACAGAAAACCTGCACCCGGTTCCAACACAGTGCCACATACAGAAACACAATCCATAACCAAGACCCGATTAGCAACGGGTTAAGAAAAGATAGTGGAAGGGAAAGGGGAAGGGGTCGGCTCGGGTCTTACCCACACAGCCCGAGGTCGGCGACAGGCGCGACGGAGACAGCGTCACAGAGGAGGGAGAGGACGAGTCTCGGCCGTGACTCGGGTGTCGATGGCGACGATCCTTGGCGGCGGCGGTCACGGCTTGGGAACCAGTTGGCAGTGACGGCGAAGGGAAGAGGAAGATGGGGAGGAGATGGCCGCGGGCGGCGCGTCGCGAGTTGTTGCAGGCAGTGGCGTTGATGGCAGAGGGCGACTTGCAGAGGAGAAGTCGGCGGCGGCGACGGCAAAAGGGAGGAGGAGGCGAGCTTGGGGTCGTCTGCGGCAGAAGGAGAAGGGATGGCGGTGAGGTGGTGGTCGCGCGAGCCAGAGGCGACGAGTTGAGGGAAAGTGAAGGGAGGGGGGGATCGGTGTGGAGACAAGGAAAATGAAAGAGGGAAGGAAGGGAAGTTGCAGGGGCAGCGTGTGGGAGAGGAGAAAGAAAAAGAAAAAAAAGAAAAAAAAGAGTGGCAGACAAAAATTCACGGGAGGAGGCAGGAAGGAAAAAGAGAAAAGAGGAAAAAGAAATGGTGGGGCGATGTCGGGTCACGGGTGGAGGAGAAGAAGAAAGAAAAATGGAGAAGAAAAGAAAAGAAAGGAGAAAAGAAAGGAAAGAAAGGAAAAGAAAGAAAAGAGAGAAGGAAGTGGGGCCCACGTGGCCGGGAAAAACCGGGAGAGAGGAAAAACGTAGCCGGGAAAGAGGAAGAGAAAGGAGAGAGGAGGAAGAAGAGTGGCTCGGGCAAGACTCATATGGCCGGTCCGGATTCTCGCGTCGGAATCCCGTAGACGCAGGGATACTCCCGTCTTTCCGACAAATTCTGTCCCGAGTCCAAAAATACAACTTGGGCTCGGAAAATCCGATTAATTCCCCTGAACGTCGTCCAAGTCTCGGAACTGAAAACCGAGGCTCGGTTAGTTAGGAAGATACTCCCGAGCGCGGGAAAACTCTCGGTTTCGAAAAACGACTACCAATTTACCTCGAATTAATTACCCGAGATTAATTCAACAGTAAATCACGGTACAACAATTTCTACAGTCCCGGTAAAAATCAAAAATTTTACCCAGGCTGTTACATAGAAGGTCCAAGCGTGGTTGTCTTCTTTATTTATATTACTAGTTTGTATAATATTTGTAATCTATATCTATTTAAGACATGTAACACTAAAAAAAAAAAAGAACATAACACTAAAAAAAAATGTTAAGTAACTCCTAGGAACTAAGAAAGAAGTAAAGCAATATAAAGTAGGAAGAAAGGAATGACATAATAAGATAAGAAAAATAAAATCCTATTAAGATAGATTTGTAAGAGACCTTATAATGTGATTTAAACATAAATTTCATAAAATGAAAATGGTGAAAACCTATTTTCTAATTAGAAAACAAACATCTACTTCCGTTTGAAAGAAAATTAGAAAATATTTTTAAAATGCCATTTCAACGGAGCCTTTAAGTTGATATGTGTTATATATATGATGTATTATTTTTAATTAATGATAAAAGAAGATAAGGTTTTAAAAACCTTAAGCTCAAAATTTTAGTAGTTAAGTAAGATGGTATATATTTGTGATTGATGAGAAGATTAATGTAATACATTGTAACCAAATTAGAGTATAGACAAATAACTCCCTTTCTGGTCAGTGTTGTCAAAATAAATTTACAAAGAAATATTAATTAAGATTAATTTTATAAATCGTGACCATTTTCTATTTGTATATGCATAGTTATATCATGGATAATAGTGAATTATTTTATTTTTTAATGATTTCAATTTATTAATTAATCAATAAGAAAATGTTAGAAAATGTATCAAGAATAGTTTACACCATCCTGAAAATATTCACTCTAGAAATGAAATATTTGATAACTAGACCAACATTCCAAAATTTTTTATTATTTTTTTTTCCAGAGCTTTATTAGAAAATGGCGATTTACAATCAAACTTTACAATTTGAATAATTGAAAGCAAAGTTAGTGGAGGGAACAAAGGCGCCATGTCCATTTCATTTTGGGGCCACTAAAAACCAAAAGAATATGAGTTAGAGCCAAAATTTTTCCATCCAATTCTCTGTTAGATGGAAATTGAATGCATTCTTGCATCCATCCCACTTTAAGTTGGATGGAAATCAAATGAAAAAAATTTTGTCAGATGGGCCCTTAGTTTTGGATGGAAATATGATGGAAAAGTAATGGTATTTTATTTCGATGGTTTAGGGATGGTAATTGAATGGAAATTTCCATTTGCACATTTTGGATGGAAAATGTTGGATGGTAAATGGGCTGGAAATTGGTAGTGCCTGGTTTTTTTTGTAAAAAGTCAGAATTTTCCTTTCCTCATAGTGGTCCATGCACGTATCTGAGTGCATGTTACCTGTATATATTCGCTTCTTCTCCATTAATAAAGCGCATCGTTGCATCAAAAAAAAAAAAAAAACACTCACCACGTAACTCTGGATAAGATAAGTACACGCAAACCCAGATAAAACTTACCACCTAATCTCAGATAAAGAAAGACAAATGAAGATTATACAAAACGCGTGATTCACAGGTTTTACCAACCACCTTCCTTTATCGATTCTTTATTTCCATATAAAGATTATAGTATATGTTTATCATCTGAATAAAATCATCCATTAGCATAAAAAATTGATCCGAACAATACAATAATGGAATATATATCTATCAGTTCAGTACCTGGTTATTTTAGACAAGACAAACAGACTCACAGGTTTTACCAAAGAATAATAGTACGTATATTTGTCAATACCCATCGAATGCCACCCTGGTATTCACGAGTCGTTATGGTTATTTTACATAAGACAAATAGACTATAAGTTGTACCAAACAATAAAATTATAGTAACCCTGTCTGCTAATTAACTAGATCACCACCGCGTAAATTAAGATAAGACAATATCCTGAGCTCTACCATCCACCTTTATCAAATTATTCTTTACTTCCATATATCAAGATTACACCAACTGTATCTAATGTTTTTTTTTTTTTGTAATACCCATATCTATTCACCAACCACGAATCCTAAAAATCACTTTCCACATGTTCTACCCAAGTCCCTCATTGACAAGTCCGGCCTATAAATAATGGGCAAACTAGTTTATAAACAATCACAATCTCAGTAGTGTGGTCGTCCTTGTCTTGAGTTCCAGTTCTAGTAGTAGCTAGGGTCACATAACCAACTAAGTTGGTTGAAGAAGACAGAAGTTTCGTTTAAGGGATTGCCAATTCTTCAATGTCTCTGCGTTTGCCATAACGGCGCTGGCACTGTAAGGGAATCCGGGTTGCAATGATCTGATCCAGAAGGTAGCATGCACCAGGGCTAAGTCTACTATTCTTTCAGCAGGGGAAGAGACCTTCTCGAAAATTCTGCGATTACGCTCGAACCAAAGGGAACGGAGAGTAGCAATGCCAATAATGTGCCAAGAGGACCTGCAAAGGTGTGGTGATAAATATGACCACTGGATGGATAAAGAAGTCTTCTAGAGTCGCTGGAGAGCACCATGAAACCCCCCACCAATTACAAACCCTACCCCAAATTTTCCAAGACAAAGGACATAAGAGCAGTAGGTGGTCTCTTGATTCTAGCTGCGAGTCACAAAGACAACATATGGAGTCGGCTAGTGTAATTATGTCTCTGGTACGCAGGTTGTCCTTTGTTGGTAAGCCATTGTTGATTGCAAGCCATGTCCAGCACTCCACTTTGTGAGGTACAAGTGAGAACCAAGTGTATGGTTTTAGTCTACGAAGATTTAATTGGCTGTAGACGTATGTTCTGCCAGCTTTAACAGAGTATGACCCGGAGCTGTCATCCTTCCATGCTCTGCAGTCTTCGCGTGGAGGGTGGAGGTTGATATTTGCAACCAATTCTTCAATCTCTCCCACCCATGTCAGCTCCCAATCCCTCAATGTCCTACTCCAGGATGAAGCCCAATGTGGTTGCCCGTTACACTCCTGTGTGCATTGTAATAAGGAGAGATTCTGGCAGCAAGAAATGGAGTATAATCTGGGAAACAATGTAGCAAGGGGGCCACCTCCTGACCAGTCATCCTTCCAGAATGAGGAGTTGGCACCACTGCCCACAGAGATATAGGTCCCTTTGTTCAGAGGGACTGATGATTGACCAGAGGTAGTGCCTGAAAGCGCAATATTGCGCCATGAAGGGGAAGCCTTTTCAAGGCAGAATTTTGGTGAGAGAGTAGTGCATTGGTCAAGGCATTTGTTTCTCACCGGGTCCTTCCAAACTCGCTTCTCAGGGGAAGTGAAGGACCATAGCCATTTATACAACAAGCACTGGTTCATAATAGCCGTGTCCATAATACCCATCCCCCCTAGATTTTTGGGTTTGGCAATAAATTTCCAAGCAACGAAGCAAGTCTTTCTAGACTCCTCCAAACCATTCCAAAAAAATCTCCTTTGAATACTAATAATTCTCTTGATTACCGCAATTGGGAGTTGAAAAATGGACATGTAGTATAAAGGGAGACCACATAAAACTGACTTTATCAATGTAACCCTTCCCCCTATTGAGAGAAATTTACCTCTCCAGCACCAAGAGGAATTCCAAGGTATTTGAAAGGGGAATTCTCCACCTTGCTATGTAACATGCCTGCTAGATCCTCCACCTATTGTTGTCTCAAACCAATGCCAATAAGACTACTTTTGTGAAAGTTGATGGATAATCCTGACAAAACCTCAAAAATTCTCAAACATCTTTTCAGGTTAAGTAAAGATTGTAGATCAGCAGACGAAAATAAAATGGTATCATCAGCATATTGTAGTGGGGAAACTGATAAGTTGTGAACAAATACTGGCTGCACGCGTCCAAGAGATGCTGCTTTGTCAATGATATGTGGCAGGCATTCAGCCGCCAATACGAACAGAAAGGGGGACAAAGGGTCACCTTGCTTCAAACCCCTCCCCATTGTGAACTCTTGAGCTGGTAAACGGTTAATGAGAACTGCTAATGACGAGGATGACAAGCACTGCAGGATCCACTCCCTCCATTTCAATCCAAAGCCCATGGCTTCAAGGACATCCATAAAAAACTTCCAGTCGACTGAATCATATGCTTTCTTGAAATCTAATTTCCATATGACAGCTTCCTTCTTTTTTTTCTTGAGACTATAAACCACTTCATTGGCAAAAAGAACACAGTCCATTATACTTCTACCCTCGATGAAACCTATTTGCTGGGAGCCCACTAGAGATGAAATAACTTTTTTTAGTCTGCTAGCAAGGAGTTTAGAAACAATTTTGCATAGGCCATGCACGAGTGTTATGGGTCTAAAGTCATCGAAGGAAACAGTACCATTTTTCTTCGCAATCAAGGTAATATATGCTGAGTTAGACCCTTTTGGTTGCTTTGCAGATTCATAAAACTGAGTAACCATGTCAAAAATATCATACTTGATGAGATGCCAACATTTCTTGTAAAAAGAAAAGTTGAATCCGTCCGGTCCCGGAGCCTTGGAGCTATCACAGTTCCAAACTGCCATCTTCACCTCATCCATAAAGAATAATTTTTCAAGCTCTTCAGCAGACTTTGGGTCGAGACGATTAAATCTGATGTCACCAATTGAGGGTCTTTGTGAAGGCCCTCCCCCTGAGGGACCCACCAAATCCAGGTATTGTTACATCACTCCCTCCGCCCGATTAAATCCTTTACCATGCTGCAGCACTAGGGATTCGAACTCGGGACGTGATGCTTTTTATCCCCCTCAAGGAGAGCACCTTCACCAACTCATCTGCAGATGAGTTGGTGAAGGTGCTCTCCTTGAGGGGGATAAAAAGCATCACATCCCGAGTTCGAATCCCTAGTGCTGCAGCATGGTAAAGGATTTAATCGGGCGAAGGGAGTGATGTAACAATACTTGGGTTTGGTGGGTCCCTCGGGGAGAGGGCCTTCACAAAAAAGGCGCCTTTTCTGTGAAAGCAGATGAGTTGGTGAAGGTGCTCTCCTTGAGGGGGATAAAAAGCATCACATCCCGAGTTCGAATCCCTAGTGCTGCAGCATGGTAAAGGATTTAATCGGGCGAAGGGAGTGATGTAACAATACTTGGGTTTGGTGGGTCCCTCGGGGAGAGGGCCTTCACAAAAAAGGCGCCTTTTCTGTGAAGGCCCTCTCCCCGAGGGACCCACCATATTCAGGTATTGTTGCATCACATCCCTCAGCCCACACCTCTTGGGTTTAATCCCTTACCATGCTGCAGCACTAGGGATTCGAACTCGGGACGTGATGCTTTTTATCCCCCTCAAGGAGAGCACCTTCACCAACTCAGCTGCAGATGAGTTGGTGAAGGTGCTCTCCTTGAGGGGGATAAAAAGCATCACGTCCCGAGTTCGAATCCCTAGTGCTGCAGCATGGTAAGGGATTAAACCCAAGAGGTGTGGGCTGAGGGATGTGATGCAACAATACCTGAATATGGTGGGTCCCTCGGGGAGAGGGCCTTCACAGTCTTGACTGTGCATTCTTAGAGTACAAATCTGCAAAATACTCTGTAGCTGCAGATTTTAAGCAATCTGGTTCAACCACTTCCAATCCATCAATCATCATCGAATGGATGCGATTCTTGCGCCCCCTATTACATGCTGTGGTGTGAAAGAATTTTGAATTTCGATCTCCCAGTTGGACCAGTTAACACGTGCCTTTTGTCGCCAGATATCTTCAAGGTGTTTTGTCTTTGTTTCCAAATCCATCTTCAGATCAAATACTCTATTAAGTTCCTCTAAAGAAAGATTTCTAGTATCTGCTTCCTTATCCAGCTCATCAATCTCTGTTTGGATAGTTTGTATGCTTCTGTTCACGTCCCCAAAAACCTCCTTATTCCAATTTGATAGCAGGCTTCTCATCAAACTAAGCTTTTTTAGTAGGCAGAATTTTCTTGGGAACTGCCCGCATGCTACAATCCACATACTTGTTATAGTCTCCATGAAGTTTGGGTGATCCCACCACACGTTTAAGAAACAAAATGGTCTAGGACCCCTATTAGACAACTCTTGATGTAGGAAGAGTGGGCAATGGTCTGAACCCATTTTACTGCCAGATTTCAAGCAGAGATGTGGGAACATAATATTCCATTCTGGGTCTGCAAAGACACGATCAATACGGCTAGCCCACTTGAGATTACCCCAGGTAAATGCTCTATCAAACAACTTGAACTCCAACAGATTTAGACCATTAACGAGGTTCTGGAATGCTGCGACTCCCCTGTTATAAATTCTTCCACTTTTTCTGTCAGAGGGCTGGAGAGTTTTGTTAAAATCCCCCAATAAAAGCCATGGGCAGTGAAAAGAATGCTTCAGGTCTAGGATATCGTTAAAAACTTGAACACGTGAAGCCAAGGTAGAGGGCCCATAAACACCACAAATGGTTACACATTTGTGGATGTGCAAAAGTTCCCCTTCAATAACTATCCAATGATCTGACACATTACTGCTGATTAATCTGAAAACATCACAGTCCCATATGAGAAGCAGTCCACCACCAAGGCCTCTAGCATTCACAGAGATAAAATCTATATTTCCACGCTCCCAAATCTTGTGGCACAATGGTAAGTTAATACCACTGCACTTGGTTTCACTCAGGAAGAGAAAATTAGTATGGTGCTGAGCAACTAATCTTGCAACCTGTGCTTGCTTTCTAGACGAACAAACGCCTCTTACATTCCAGGTAATGAAACTGATCATAAAAATAGGACGGAATCACGGATCAGGAAGAGTTCCAAGCTATTCTGTAGCTCGGGAGCTTACCCACTTGAAGGCCTCTTTTTCAACCAGATTGGCAATAATTCTATCAGTTTCACCAATGTTAGCAGTTCTGTCCCACCCAATCATATCGCCCAGTGTGTTTGGTTCTGTACTTCGATTGAGTTGAAAGAAACTGGAATGGATGACACAGATTCAGATTCGTCCTCCACATCGAACCTATTGTTACCTCTACGAATCATAGAGTCCGAAGCAAGATCTAGACTCTCCGGTGCTGATAGAATGCTACCTTTAGCTGACAAGAATTTCACTTTTTTCTTTTTCTTGGCGTCTAAGTACTGCAGCACAGCAATCACCTTTCTTTCTACCTCCCGTTGGAATATTACCTGGTAGTAGTCATCTGCCTGTGGAGAGCAGTGTTCGCTCCATGAAGAGACCGAATTTGATATCCTAGAGAAGTTTGAGGATGAGGCTTCAAACTCACGAAACCGAATATTACTAGGTAATGGGCTAAGGAAATCAGAATTTTGAGAGAGTGGTGTGTTTGGGTACGGTACAATGGGTAGGTGTGGGGAGTTGAGGGTTTTGGGCCCTGTGGGAGTGATATCTTGGGTGGATGGTGGGCTGGGAGTTGAGTGAGACTCATTATGGTAGATAGTGGTGGGCTCATATATGGGTTTAGGTAGGTGGTTGCATTGAAGGATAACAGGTGTGACAGTACAAGGAATATGGGGTGACAGTTCCGATGGGATAGATTCCGAAGCGTGCGAAACATATGGGGTATTAACTGCAGTTGTCGGCTCGGGATATTGAATGCCATTGTTTATGATAGGCCTGAGTTCAAAAGGGTCCTCGGAAACAGAGGAGCCATTGGGAACCTGTAATGGGGGCAGGGTGCTCTGCTGGAAGATTTGAATTGGGTTGGAAGTTGAGGGGGTTACCTGATCGGACGCAGCCGGAGTGGAATCAACAACCCGATCACCATTAACGGGCTGGAAAGAGGACCAATCCCAATCAAGGGGATCGTACTGTGATTCTTCTATGCCTATCTCACAATCAATGCTGCCAATAGTAACATTAACGACCGTATCAATGAATTTCTTGCTGGGCGTTAGAATCAGGATTTCTGCAACATCCAGGCGCTCCATGCTCTTAGTTTCCAAGCTCCAATCAATCATGACTCCGACCCTTTTCGAAACGAACTGGAAAAATTCCCAATTCCAAACGTGTGAGGGAATGCCTTTAAATAGGGTCCAGCACAATCTATCATAGGCGCAATCCCCGTCCTGCCAAACTCTGAATACTCTAAAAAGATAATCAATAAGATCTGGTTTATTATCTAAAAATAACCTCATATCTTCTATCTTTTGGAACCTGAAGATAAAAGAAACACCACCGAGAGGGATGATTTTGAAAGGACAATTGTCCATGTCTGCAAACACTTCCTTGAGCTTGGTAATAGGCATGGGTGTCTTTAGGACACCAAGGATGCTGCACTGCAGCCAAGACTGGATTCGTTTATAGGGATGTATGCCTGCGTAGGAACAGTTGGTTGGTGTTTCTGTGGTTGTTCGTTTTGTACTAGGGTACGAACAGCATCACAAAAGGTTCTATCTTTGGAAACCCGGGGTCCGACAGTAGAAGCATATGCAGGGGGTGTTTGGGTTTTAGTTGCCACGGTGTCAGCCCTTCTTTTTCTAGCAACGCTTGCAACTAGTGGAGTCCCATCCACAGTCATGGAGTTAATACTGTGGATAGTGGTTTGGGTATCCATGTTGTTTCTGAAGCGGACGAAAGCAAAACGACCCCCTTCTTGTTCAGTTTTCTTGGGATATAAACTTCCAATCTGTCCCCAAACTTCGCCATCACAAGATGGATGTCCGTTGGTAGCCAACGAAGGGGTATATTCTCAATGTAAAGACTAACAACTTCTAAGTTATCATTGGCAGCCTGTACAACCTTGCGGCTCCACTTGGAGAAATACTGGGGGGTAGGTTTCTGGGTTAGGGGGTTTGGCTGGGAGCGGTTTAGGTTCTCCGACGTTGTTTGTGGTGGAGGGGGTGGTTTGGATGGAGGGGGGCAGCCGAAGCAGGCTGTGAGTTGGGGAACTGGTTTGGGGTGTCTGTGGATGTAGGATTAAGGGTATAGGGGGTGGCGAGGTAAGGATGGTTGTCTGCGGGAACATGGAGACATATGAAGATGGGTATGGGTGGGTCTGGGGCAGATAACCAGAAGGGAAAGTCGGGATCTGCCGACCCGATGAGGGGGGAGGTTGAGATGTAGGTGGCAGGAGTGGAGGGGCATGTGGTGGCCGGGAAGGGAGGCCTGGGGATATTGGTGAGCAGGGTATGGTTTGTGTCACAGTCTGGCGCCGAGAAGGGAGGCCTAATGGGAACATAGTTCTTACCTATCTCGCAGTTCCGGGTGGCGTGGTGAGTGTTCTTATCTAAAAATTCCAAAAAGGGAATCTATAATTGGTTATGATATACAATGTGCGCGGATGCCACTTGGTACAAATTGCCTAATATAGTTTTCTTTTTTTTTTTCTTGATGAATAATCATCTGATTCTAAACCTAGATGCTGCCTATAAATAAAGATGACAAGCATGAGACCTAGACAAAAGCACAGCATTTCCTAAATTTAGACACTGGATCCCTATCTTAGTCCAAAAACAATCCCTTGCACCATCACAAACTATCAGAAAAGATGATTACTTTAGACGTGCTCCTTCTTCTTCATTTAATAAAATACCAGCTAATCTCAAAGTTTATAGCCTAACTGCTTAATGGTCTTTTGAATCCACCCAAAGTAACGATAGAACACAGTGAAAAAGTAGAAAACTTTGTATAAATACCTACTAGTGCTCGTAAAGGTCGGAAATACATATCGATCATCTTGAATCGAAATAAACAATACTAATACCTTCCATTCTAATTATTTATGTCCATTATTATTTTTTTTCCCCACCATATGTAGCCACTGATAATTTGGAGTTGCACTTTTTCTATCGTAGGCAATTGTGGATGACTGTTGAGAAGTGCTGGGGAATGATTCTGCAGAGAGTGAAGGAAGAAATTCTTCCCTCTTGCTCTAACTTCTCAACTCCATAAAAGTTTCTAGAAGAAGGGAGATAAAGTGAAGGGTGTCGTCTATCTATGTGTCTACGTACAATTTTGTATATAAAGTTTTGTAATGAAAATATTTTGCATCAGTTGGTGAAGGCTTATTTACTGAAGACCAACAAGCCCTGAAGCAAATGGAGATGTGGATCAAAATGAAGATAATTAGGACTAATAATAGAGACTACTGAATTCAATCTTTGTATTTCTAGGCTCCAGATCAACAATATATTTAGTTGGATGCAATCGTATTGAAATAAAGAAAATATGTTAAAGTGCATATATAACTTCTTGTCCATTTGGATATTTTTATGCTAAATCAAAATCCAAACTTGATAATTATCTGATAATTATTTTTCTCCGTTTTTTTTCTTTTTTACACAATAGTTTAACTTATTGAACAATTAATCATTTTTATATGAAAGTGTGTGGATATGCTAAATAATTATATTGGTCCTATTTTTCTTAACCCACCCATACAATACTACCTTTTCCTTCCAAAAACTCTAATTTTAATTCGGATTAGGTTTTCCTTATTGGCTTGTCAGCCACGTTCTTGGACTTCTAAGGCCAAGTATGAGCCGACAATGCGGGTAACTAACTGGGCTTTAACACAAACACTCATGCATAGTAAAGGCTTTAAATTATGGACTTCTAACCATTAGAGGCCCAAGTGGTGTTTATTTATGGGTGTAAACACATTGTCCTGATCCCTCCTCATGTATTCTTTTTTTTTCCGATTGCCATGACCCTTGTATAAGATAGAAGTCGTCTTGAGCTACCGACTTCTAATCATGTACCGAGCTCACGTATATTTTTAATATACTTCTCAGTTTCGACAAAAAAAAAGTAAACACATTGTCCGACAAGAGAAGAATTTATTTTATTCTCCGAAGAGAAGGGAATCGTTCTGTATATACAAGAAAAATTGGCAACCGACCTCAACTTTCCAAGAGAAAGGGATTCATTGGACACTTTTGTTTTTTTTAAAAAAAACTTCAAAGTTAATTTGGGAATCTCTTACTATGTCGATTTGTGTGATTCA
Source organism: Turnera subulata (assembly GCA_028386065.3). Classification (NCBI taxonomy): domain Eukaryota; kingdom Viridiplantae; phylum Streptophyta; class Magnoliopsida; order Malpighiales; family Passifloraceae; genus Turnera; species Turnera subulata. Next base: position 77,552 of record JAKUCV010000725.1, read on the forward strand.
TAGTACATGTAGTAGAAGAATAATTAGGGTTTGTAGGAATTTTTCTGTTGATAATAGTTCCATTCTATAAGGTGTCAAGTAGAGTCATAGGGAAAAAAAAATAATCCAACAGTTCTATATTTTGGTAGAATAAACTCTGGGTAGGGAGGAGGTTCTCTTAATCTAAGTCTCAAGACAAATTACGAAACTTAGTGAATGTTTATAATGAAGAATTAGTATATTTTTATCGAAATTGATAAATATTTTGGAAATATTGGCATTGGTTTTTTCTCTCTAGTTGGTATGCATCTCCATCGGTCACATGCAGTGTGTCATTCCCAGTTTCCACATTGGGTAGTTTCCCACAATGGGCAGTTTGCACCTAAACTTTTGGATTTGAAATACTCAATTTATATATTACGGTATTTCATCATGACAAATCTTGGGGGGCCAATCCAATCCCTTTTATTTGGTCAGAATTAATCTTATTAGGCGGATTTTTAAGGTGAAGAATATGGTTTATCTATTTAAAAAATGGGACTGACTCTGGGGCAAAAAAAAAAAATTGGGACTAACTCTGAAAACATGTTTTTTTAGTCCACAGACGACATTAAATGTGGATAATCAGAAAAATTACAGGTTTTAGTGAGAAAATTATACTATTATTGACTAGCTACCATCATACAAGCACCGGAAGGTCAACAAAATTACTATTGCTATTATTTATTATTATGTTCGTCTTCGTCAGAAAAAAAACATAGCATATGACTAAGTCATGTATTGATAAAACCCATTTATTAGTTGACAAAAAGAATAACCCATCTAATAGTAAATAATTATATGATGAGAGTGATGAACAACTGAAACCCCTCTATTTTATGAAACTACTGAAACCCACTTTGTAAGAGATGGCCGACCAATTCATGATCATCCATCAACGTATATCGGGGGTAGATTTGGATCTTGGAAAATCGCCCTCGTAATGTTCGATTTGATTAGTCCGACTGTGATCTATAACCTAATCTAATTTTTTACCTTTGTTGAACCGGCTATTTAATTAATTCTTGAAACTAATTGTTTTTGTCTACTCTTTTTTTCTGTTTTTTCATGTGGTATTTGGAATTATGTCCTGATTAATTTAGATTCGATCTGGCCCGCCTATTTAATTATAGTAGGAGACTTTTTGAACGAAATTTTTTTGCATATACAAAAACTCAAAGTATGGTCGAAGTATACAATTGTTAGTAAAGAATATAATTACAAAGAAAAGTTGAGGAATATAATTGGGAAAAAAAGTTGAGGTATATAATTAACGTATTTTAAATAATATTGATACCAAATATACTATCAATCCAAAACACCATCATATATTTTTTTTTGGTTGCCATGATATTTTTGTCCCAACCCATCAACTTGGAGTCTTTTTTTCTTATGAATCAACTTGGAGTTTTTTTTTTTGTTTTATGAATCAACTTGGAGTCTTTCACATGAAATGTCCATTTTGCCATGTGGTAGGTGAAGAAATAATCATTAAAAAAAAGTACATGGCAGATTATGAATGTACCTTTTAATGATTAGACCATAAAACAACTGGATAATGACTCTTATGTCGGAATTCCACCAAGTGATTTAGCACTAAATTGTATTTTATCAAAATATAATGGTGGTGGTGGTGACAACTGACAAGTGACAACTTCTAATGTCTTAATCACGTGCCCACTCCAACTTCTCTCAAAGCCACCTGCCGGTCTACGTGTCCTTCTCAGGTGTTGTCCTGAGGTTGGACTACCAACGCCAACCATGGAGGTGTTTCTACTTTCCATACGGTCCGGACAAGAAAAATAGGGTTTATCCTCTAGCTAGGATTTTACTGGTGACGAGACAAAGTTGTGGTGGACCTGCAAAATTTTTGCATGTTATTTATAGGGAATCAGGTACTGGAATTCTGTCTGTAGTTTGTAAAGACACTTGGCGGTCATATATAATTATTTTACTACTCCTTAGAATTGAAACCTTAAATCCGGAAACCTGTAAGGTTTTAACTTGGGGGGATTGAGGGTGTTTTGGGGTTAGGAATTTGTGGGCATTTTATAAAATTTTGATGTAAAAAAAAAAGGTTTAAAAAAATTAGGTAACGTATTCAAATAAGGTGTCACTATCTTTCCGCAAAAGTGACACCTTATTTCAATATGTGTATCAATTTCCACAAAAGTGCTCTCTTTGGTATTAATGTATCTAATAGAACTGAGTTGATGGCTGGCATCCTTCATTGTAGTTCTGACACCTTCCCTTTGGCGTATCTTGGCATTCCCATGGGTTAAAGTATGAAGAAGGCAAAGGCTTTGGAGGCCTATCGTTGAGCGTTTCCACAAGAAGTTGGCATCATTGAAGGGGAGATTTCTCTCCCCGAAAGGTAGAACTACTCTTAAAAAATGGTGTAATGTTTGTTTGAACCACTTTTTTGGATACAATGTGTTGTTAGTTAGGCGATTGTGATCCATGGTGGTGCTATCTAATATGAATCTCTCATCGGCTTATTTTAAAAAAAAAAAAAAAGAAGAAGAAGACGAAGAAGAAGAAAGAAGTTAAGAAGTTTTTGATGCTTATACATTAACGTCACATAAGTTTCTGGCTAGCCAAGGAAAAATACCCAGTAAACCACTGATTTATTAAACGAAAATAAAAAGAAGACATATAGGTCGTCTAACAACAATTATTAGATAATGTTAGAGAAACAAATTTTATGGTCACTCAACAGAGAGAAAAAAAAACCATAAGCAAATTAGAACCAAAACTTAAAAGCAGCATTAAGAAGCATAGGGAGAGGTTAGAGTTTCAGTGTAGGGTAGGGCTTCATTCCCGAAGACTCTATAGAATTCGATCTTCTTGGAGTATTTTTCAGCTTCATCACTCTCCTCAAGACAATCATTCCAGTACTTTAGCACATGAATTTCTCCTTGGGCACAATGAAGCATCATGTATCTACCATCCTTGAAAGACCGTGGTATGAAGTTGCACTCATATGTTAGGCGACCGTCTACCTTGCCATTTCCAGAAGAAGAAGTATATGAAATAAAGGGAACCCAGGAAGCCTCGTTGCAGTATTCCTTCATTGCCCAAACAGTATATGTTTCCTCGCGTTCAAAAAGACACGAGAGATATCCCCCAACGACTCCCACGCTATAGTGTGATCCAGAACCAGGAGAAGTCTGCTTTGGAGGGTTAGGGACCGGATAAAACCTCTCCTTGCCCAAATCAAAAGCAAAGATTTCATGAGTTTCCTCGCCAGATGGCAAGAATTGTGCCCTACCCCAATGAAGTGCTCCATTCAAGAAGAAACCCAAGTTCCGTTCATGTAAGTAACGCTCACGTTCAATGGATTTGAAGTATTGCAAGTGTTCAATGTCTTGGAAGCATTCGTCAGGATTTTCCAACTTTTTCCAGGAACCTGTCTTGAGCGAGAAAATTTCAACTTCAACACCATCTCCACGTCGGGGATCATCAGGATGAGGACCTGTAGCTACAATGACCTTATAATCATCAGAAGCCGAGTCATATCCGAAACCATAAGCAATCGCATATTTCCAACCACAGATCGTGCTCAAATTCCTATCAAAACCACGAATCAAGAGACTCACGGCACCAGAGGATGGCAAATCTGGCAATTTCCTGCAGATATTGGTGAAAGGATTCCAGACAAATGTCTCCCATGTGCAGTCGTGGTTAGTAGCTTGCAAACAAACTAATCCATTGCATGATCCGACAGAAGCATACTCCCATCTCGGACCTGATAACTCAGGAGCCATATAACCTTGATTTTTTACATCGCCGCTATATCCTGGTAATACTGATAATACCACTCCGGTAAAAAGGCCTGGGTCATCGGATGATATACCATACGTTGATCGAAAGTATTCTGATATGTAAGGGTAATATAGGAGTTTTTGTACCTTGTGCTTGTACTTAATCGCCAGCAAAGAGCACAACGACTTGGACAGTGACCTGAATCGATTGATGGATTTGATGGGCAGCAAATCTAGTATCTCCTCAACAATTTCTGGAGGTAAATAACTACGATTTTGTGCGGCTGCCATATTCGTGGAGGTCACTAGTTGTTCCATATCGATCATGGGCGTTGCTTGATCAGTAACTAACCTGTTGTCGGGTGCCCTATTCTTGTTATGCTTTGTCTCTCCATGGCTGCTAGCTGTGCCATCGCTGCCCTCTTCGCTCTCTCGTTTTCTTGGTGAACTCGACGACGACAACGTACTTCTGCTGCTATCAGACATCGGAGAAGAAGAGACAGATGGTTTTCTTAATTTGTGTGTTCGTTTCTTCCGCGTGATTTGTATTATATAATTCCTTTTTCCGTTTCGTTTTGGATTCAATTATGCACCGACGACAAAACCTAAACACTTCCTCTCTTTATTTTTTATGTTTTATCTTTTTTTTACTGGGGGTGGGGGCTTTTTTAATGTTTTTGGTGAAATTGGAGGAAAAAAAAAAACGAATGGAAATATTATGTAAAGGAAGTTTTTTTTTTCTTAAAGAAGGAATGTTAATTATGTATAGTATGACCAAGTAGAACGTGATTTTTTTTGAAAGAAATATTATGTTACCGATAAAGAAAAACAGTAAATTTTCCTCTAAACTTCACATATTTTAAGAGTAAAGGTGTGCGGTTCCTCTTCGCCAGTATAATCTGAAAATTTCCACAATAATGGAGCAGAGACGAAACTAAACCATAATTCTTGAACAAATAATTCTTCTCATTATTTTTTACTTGATGATTCCTTTACAAATAATTGTGGACATTATTTCCTGACATTCCTTGTTTATGGCTAGGATAGGACCTATTAGAGCGGTAGCTATGATATATATCTGGGAAATTATATATAAACATACATATAGGAGGAAGATAATATATTACATTTCAATCTATTAGAGTGGTAGCTATGATAGTCTTCAAAGAAGAATGTCTCGTGGCTCCTGGCATCCTCCTCAGCAAAGATTCACCGATGCCGCTGCCTCAAATAAACATGTTCATGCCTGCCACCCATTAAACTTCATTTGCAACAACGACAAAGGGTAGAATGGGAACATATGAGGTGACCAAAACCTTGCCCATCATCCCTCTGCACAAAGTGGGCATCAAAGCCCTTTCCTTACTTCTCCTCCAATCACTATCTGCAATTTGCATAATATAAATTTCAATGAGCCATTTACAATTAAGTTAGTATCCATTTATAGACTATATATTCCACTACAAGATAAAGATATAGAAACTGAAAATAAAGTCATGTCACTGAAAACTGAGTTAATTAGAAGATGCCAAGTTACACAGACAATCAGCATAGAAAAATTACACATGTTATAATTGTGACCCCTAGATGCTGCCTAAAAATAAAGATGCCTAAGGAAGAAAGGTAGACATAAGCACTGCATATCCTAAGCTTAGTCACAGGATCCCTATCTCATTCCAAACACAATATCCCCTTCAGCGCCTCATGCCTCATCGCCACCGCAGAAACCATCAAGAAATCATAGTTTGCTCGCCATAGTTTGCGTACCAATATGTTGATCCAATATTGTAAATGTGAAGGGTAGGTCTGCTTCAAACAAACTAATCTGCAAAAACAATATTGAAAGACAAACAAATAAGAGGAGGAGAAAATGACAAACTGAGCATTCTAGTGGAGTCCAACTACCTCTATCTCCTAGAAGAACCCACAAAAATCGAACCAACCAAGAGATGAGTATTGTCAGTAACCAATGGAAACAACAAAGGTAAAATGCATTAAAAGGGAGATAGTGTGGAGGACTCACCATGTGGATAGTATCTCCAGCTACTTCCTCATACGAATATTGTTGGAGCCAAGTTGGCACTAGGGAACAACCGTAATACTCACACCAACTCTTGACATGACCATCTTCAATATCAAAAATTTGGAAATCACGTCGGGAGCTACAAAGGCCACAAACAGAACGAGAAACTCCGTGCGGAAAACTAAACTCAGGGAAATAAATGCAGCTGGTCTTGAACTCGGGGAAATGATTAGCCATAAGCGAGAAGGAAGAATCATGTCCTGCAAAAAGCAAACGCCCCTTCACTTCATCCTGGGATGGCTTAACCCATTTGCCCTGTTCCTAATCCAACTTCTAAACTTCATATCTAACTCCGGATAGTTCATTGTACATCACAAATAAATCCCCAAAAGATTCCACTAAATAATTGTTGGGTCCCGATGGTACTATCTTGCGGAATAATGATCAACAATAAGATAAATGGCACACAAGAATTTAACGTGGTTCACCCAAAACTTTTGGGCTACATCCACAATCACGATCCCACAGAACTTCCACTATAAAAATAGTAGGCTTTCAAGAGAGACTTCCCTAATAATAGGGGCATAATAAAACCTAGAGTCTACCCAAAATAGTGTCCCACAAGGTGTTTCCCAAGTGTTTTCCAAAAATACCCCAAAAATATTTTTCCCACTATTTTGACACTCCCTAATTTTAAGAGGGGATAAGAAAAATATTAACAAATATTTTTCTTCCTCACTACCACTCTCCCTCCCTTACAATTTTCTCTTCTTTCTATCTTTCTTTCACAATTTTCTGTGAAGAAAATGGGATGCCTTGAAGCTGAATGCTCCAGCCTATTTATAGGCTCTTTTGCCGCGTCCAAACCGTGTGAGCCACAACTTTTGAAATTTTTTTTCAAAAGTTGCTGCTTAACGGTTCAAATTGTCATTCCCTCCTTTTTTTTTTCTTTTTTGACAAAGGTTGGCGTGGGCCCCACAAACATGTGGTGAAAAAACCCACCGCCTAACAATTCTCTCCCTTTTTCGACTACATGTTGGGGGGATCCACCATCCCGGCAGCTTCTCGGCAGTACTCAAACTTCCCTCTTGGAAGAGTCTTCGTCAGCATATCTGATCCATTCTCTTCTGTATGGATCTTCTCGAGTTGCAGCATTTTCTTCTCCAGTACATCCCTGATCCAACTATATCTCACATCTATGTGTTTTGATCTGGAATGAAAAGAGGCATTCTTCGCAAGATGGATAGTACTCTGACTATCACAAAATAGTTGATAACCGTCTTGCGAGAATCCAAGTTCAGTTAAGAACTTTTTCATCCATAACAACTCCTTGCATGCTTCTGTTGCTGCAATAAACTCAGCTTCTGTCATTGATAATGCAACACACTTTTGTCGCCTTGACTGCCATGACACAGCTCCCCCTGAAAAATTAATCAGGTATCCTGATGTAGATTTTCTGGAACTAACATCACCAGCCATATCTGCATCGGTATATCCAACCAGCACCGGTTTGTCTTCTCCATAACATAGGCATATTTTGGAGGTTCCTCGTAGATACCTAAGAATCCACTTGACAACATTCCAATGCTCTTTACCAGGATTAGAAAGGTATCGACTCACCACTCCGACTGCGTGAGCAATATCTGGTCGTGTACATACCATGGCACACATCAAGCTTCCCACTACTGAGGCATATAGAATCCGCTCCACCTCTTTCTTCTCCTCATCCGTAGATGGACTCTGCTTAGGACTTAGTCTAAAGTAGTTAGCAAGAGGACAACTAACTGCTTTAGCCTTCTCCATGTTGAACCTCTGGAGCACTTTCTCAATGTACTTCTCTTGAGACAACCATATCTTCTTAGCTTGCCGATCTCGAATAATTCTCATCCCGAGAATTTGTTTTGCTGGCCCCAAGTCTTTCATGGCGAAAAACTTGCTTAGCTGTGCTTTCAAGCTGTTGATTCTGGAGACATTCTGGCCAACAATCAGCATATCATCCACATAGAGCAATAGGATGATGAAATCATCGTCACAAAATTTCTAGACGAATACACAGTGGTCTGAAGTAGTCTTCTTGTATCCCTGTTGCTCCATCACAGACTCAAACTTCTTATACCACTGTCTCGGGGCTTGTTTTAAGCCGTAGAGGCTCTTCCTCAATCTGCAAACATAGTCCTCTTTTCCTTTCCGCTGGAAACCCTCTAGCTGCTCCATGTATATCTCTTCTTCCAAATCTCCATACAGGAAGGCTGTCTTGACATCCATCTGTTCAACCTCTAGGTTGAGACTTGAAGCAAAGACCAGCACCGTGCGGATTGAGGTCATCTTCACCACTGGTGAGAGAATTTCATCAAAGTCTATCCCTTTCCTTTGACTGAAACCTTTGACAACCAATCTTGCTTTGAATCTGGGAAGTGGACTGTGCTCCTCGTGCTTGATCCTGAACACCCACTTATTTTTCAAAGCTCTCTTGCCTTTAGGTAGCTTCACCAGCTCAAATGTTTTATTCTCATGCAAGGACTTCATCTCTTCTCGCATGGCGTGTATCCATTTCTCCTTATGCTCATCATTAATAGCTCCATCATAGCTTTCTGGTTCTCCCCCATCAGTGAGTAATAAGTAATCACTTGGAGAATATCTGGTAGAGTGTTGCACAACTCTGCCAGATCTTGTATGATAAGGAGAGTTACTTGAAGGCTGAGGATGGTCATCCCCGACTGTATCATCATTGCCATCATCCTCATTACTATCACCTTCTGTTGACTCATCTTCAATAGGAGCATCTGGAATTTCAGGATGAATATCCTGAACATCATCTCCAACTTGTCTCGGCATCTCTGTTGGAGGTAGCTGAAACTCCTCTAGATCATCACTGGGCTTCTCAACTTTGTCAATGTCTTCTATGGTTTGATCCTCCACAAAGACAACATCTCGACTCCTGATAAGCTTTTTCTCCACTAGATCATAAAACCTATAGCCAAGCATGTCTTGGCCATAACCGATGAATACACACTGCCTCGTCTTAGCATCCAGTTTGCTTCTCTCATCCTTGGCGATGTGAACATGAACTTTACACCCAAATACTCGTAGGTGATCATAGGAAGTATTCCTTCCTGACCACACCTTCTCTGGAGCCTCACAGTGGAGAGGAACACAGGGTGAATGGTTCAGCACATAAGCCGTTGTAAGTAGTGCTTCACCCCAGAAGACCTGTGGTAACTTCGAGTGAGAGAGTAAGCATCTGGTTCTCTCAATCAAAGTTCTGTTCATCCTCTCAGCTAAGCCATTCAAATGTGGAGTTTTGGGTGGAGTAAACTGATGCCGAATACTATGATCTTTGCAGTAAGTATCAAATGGGCATGTGTATTCACCACCATTATCTGTCCGGATGCACTTCAACTTCTTTCCTGTCTCTCTTTCTACCATAGTTAGGAACTGCTTAAAGACTGATAACATTTGATCTTTTGACTTCAATGTGTAAACCCAAGTCTTTCGTGAATGATCATCAATGAATGTCACGAAATATCGGGCACCACAAAGGGAATTGTTGAAAGGCCCGCACAAATCTGAGTGTACCAGTTCTAGCACATCTTTCTTTCTAGAAGGAGGAAAGCTCTTGAAAGAAACTCTATTTTGCTTACCAGCTAGACAGTGACTGCACCTCTTCAGCTGGATTTGATTCAATCCTGACAGAACATTCTTCTTAGCAAGCTTCACCATTGACTTCTCGTCCATGTGCCCAAGGCGTCTATGCCATAACTGGACCTTGTCTTCATTTTCCGCAACATTTGTCAATTGTTGATGAATTCTCGCCTGAGTCACATACAACCTTGACACTTTTGTTCCTCGTGCCACTACCAGCGAGCCTTTGATGAGCTTCCATTTACCATTGTAGAAGGTATTACAAAAAACCTTCCTCGTCGAGCTTATCAACAGAGATTAGATTCAGGCGCATATCTGGAACATGCCTGACATCTCTTAGAAGCAGCTTCATCCCGTTCATGGTCTCTAGGCAAACATCTCCTTTACCGACAACCATCAAGGATTTATCGTTTCCCATTCTTACAGACCCAAAATTACCAGGTGTGTAAGATGAGAAAAGTTCTCTCCGTGGTGTTGCATGAATAGTAGCACCACTATCAACTACCCAGCTTGTCTCCTGGATAGTGAGGTTAATGATGTCATCATCACAGATAACATTGAACTCTCCAAGAGAATTCGCTTCATCATCACTGCTCTCTTCTTTCCTCACTTCCTTGCCTTTGTTCTTCTTTTGATCCTTCTTGAACTCTCGGCAAAATCTTTTGATGTGGCCCTTCTTCTTGCAGTAATGGCACTCAACGTTGGCAAATTTGTTTGATTTACCCCTGCTCTTGTCCCGGTTGCTTTGACCGTTGTTTTGACTTCTCCCCCTCGTCACTGTAGCCAAGACCTCTGACTGTGAAGAAGATGAGCCTTGTGTTCTTCGTCTCATTTCTTCATTCAGAACGCCACTTTTGACGGTTGCCATACTCACGACACCATTAGGTGCAGAGTTTGTGATTGAAACCTTCAAGGTTTCCCATGAATCTGAGAGAGTCGCCAGGACCATAAGAGCAAGACCTCATCGTCGAATTTTATGCCCATACTAACCAACTGGTCCACGATCCCTTGCTTCTCATTAAGGTGATCTGCAATCAATTTGCCTTCCTGGTATTTTACTTGCATCAACTTCATCAAGTAAAATAGCTTGTTGTTCCCTGTCTTTGAGGCATACAATTCTTCGAGCTTCTCCCACAGTGTTCTAGCATGCTCAATGCCAGAAATGTGGTTGTAAACATTATTCTCAACAAATTGTCGTATATAGCCGCAGACTTGGATGTGTTCAAACTCCCACTCCTCGTCTGACTTATCTTCAGGATTTACCAGGCTAAATACTGGTAAATGCATCTTCGTCACGAATATGAGACCCTTCGTCTTGTTTCTCCATAGGTGGTAATTTGTGCCATCAAGAGTGATCATCTAGTTTATCCTCGCCTACATTTTCGTTCAAGAATTTTAACAGCCTTCTTTGATAAAAAATTATTCCGGCGGTGAATAGTACCGTATATGTGAACAGTGCCATATACGTGAATAGTGCCGAACAAGTAGTGAATTTAACTGATTCGATAATTCCCAGGAAAGATGGTCTAGCCAATCTCCGTAGACAGAATTATCATTCCAAGATAAATCCCCAGGAAAGACTGGAGGAACCCAGGAAAGATAAATCCCCAGGAAAGACAGAATTATCATTCCAAGATAAATCCCCAAGATAAAACCCAGCCTCCTAGACAGGACTCACTTGCACAGTGTATTAATTCACAACCTGACAAAGCATGAACCTTCAGCTCCGCTACCAGTTGTTGGGTCCCGATGGCACTATCTTGCGGAATAATGATCAACAACAGGATAAATGGCACACAAGAATTTAACGTGGTTCACCCAAAATTTTTGGACTACGTCCACAATCATGATCCCACAGAACTTCCACTATAAAAATAGTAGGCTTACAATAGAGACTTCCCTAATAATAGGGGCATAATAAAACCTAGAGTCTACCCAAAATAGTGTCCCACAAGGTGTTTCCCAAGTGTTTTCGAAAAATACCCCAAAAGTATTTTTCCCACTATTTTGACACTCCCTAATTTTAAGAGGGGATAAGAAAAATATTAACAAATATTTTTCTTCCTCACTACCACTCTCCCTCCCTTACAATTTTCTCTTCTCTCTATCTTTCTTTCACAATTTTCTGTGAAGAAAATGGGATGCCTTGAAACTGAATGCTCCAGCCTATTTATAGGCTCTTTTGCCGCGTCCAAACCGTGTGAGCCACAATTTTTGAAAATTTGTTTTCAAAAGTTGCGGCTTAACGGTTCAAATTGTCATTCCCTCCTTTTTTTTTCTTTTTTGACAAAGGTTGGCGTGGACCCCACAAACATGTGGTGGAAAAACCCACCGCCTAACAATAATGTGGTAAAAAAAAAATCTCCCCCTTTGGCTGAGTAACTTGCAATGTGTACTTGCAATCGGGTCTGCTTACATCCACCACTACAACCTTTCCTGTCCAATTCAAAGCACAAAATGTTTCCTTTCGCATAAAAAAAAAATGTTTCCTTGGTGTATACAACACCTAGAGCCGACATATTGCTGTCTCCATTATTAGTGATTGTCCACGCATCATCTCCCTTCCTCCAAAAACACAATCTCAATCTAATCACAGCCATCACCGTAAAACCATTCCCCGTCTCGCGGAAACTCGAACTAACAGCAACATCCTTGGGGTCAATAAGTCCAAACTTTGAATCAGCAGCAATAGGCACAAGAGAATAATCAAACCGCATCTCCTTTACAATAAAATCCCGCACGTCGAAGACCCTTTTACTCTCCTCGATGATTGGTAACGGGGAGATCAATGCTTTGAAGTTCACATCATCATCAACATTCCTTCTCCGGGATTGTGTTGTTCTTAAAATCAAGGGTGTGGTGACGGAGGACTCAGAAATAGCAGCAGCTGGTTGGACGGAATAAAAAGCAAACTCTTTGAGTGAGAACTCGATAGAACGGTCGTGCAATCACGAGCAGGGGGAGGCGGAGGGATGGGATCAAGGGAGGGAGAGGTGCGGATGACCGCCGCCATGAGCTGCAAACCGCCCGGAAACTCCAATCTTCTCCAAGAGCTCGCTTGGAAGATCGGACCAGCAGCGGTGTTGTCTTGAGGTTGGACTACCAACCATGGAGGTTTCTAGCTACTTCCTACGGAGCAGACTAGAAAACTAGGGTTTATCTCTAGTTAGGGCTTTAGCGGTGACGAGAAAGTTATGGTCATATTACTTGTGGGAATTAGGTAATGGAATTCTGTTAAAAATAGTTTGTAGAAACACTTAATAATTGGGGGGTCATTTGGATTGTTACGAAACAAAAGAAAATACCAGAACTCAGAATAGAGGCGCAAACAAAACTAAACCAAGCTCACAATTCTTGAACAAATTAATAATGCAATTTTTTCTAATTATTTTTGACTTGGTGATTACTTTACAAATAATTGTAGACATTGTTTGCTTCCTTTCCTTGTCTATGGCTAGGATAGGACCTATAGAGCGGTAGCTATGATATATATCTGGAAAATTACATATAAACATACATATAGGAGGAAGATAATGTGTTACATTTCAATCTATTAGAGTGGTAGGTATGATCTATAGTCTTCAAAGAATGAACGTCTCCTGGTTCTTTGGCATCAACTCAGCAAAAATTTCCGAGATGATGCTGCCTCATGTTAATGATCATGCCTGCCACCAATTAACCCTCATTTGCAACAACGAGAAAGGGTAGGAATGGCAAAGGAAGATATAGAATGGCAAAGAAAGATATACATCAAAGCCCTGCCCTCCCTCGCCTCCAACCAATATCTGCAATTTGCATAATATTAGTTCTAATGAGCAATTTACAAGTTAGCATCCATTTATAGACTATATATATATGTGACTCCACTACAGGAGAAAGATATATAAAGTGTTAAGTACCTTGGAGGAGAGGCTTTTCCTATAGCCTCTGCTTTCGATAATCCCATATGCCGTTTGCTTGGTACTGGCCATCTAGACACACAGAGGACAAACAACAATTAATGCATTAATTTTTTTGGGATAAAATTTTGTACAAAACAACATATACAAAGATCTATTTCCACGCACTTCTTTCACTAACTAAGAATGAAGACCTACCACACCCTCTGGTAAATCGTTAATCCAATATTCTAAACTCTTATCCACCAGAGCTTTTGTCTGGTCTTCATCATCCTCCCCTTCCGACGTGATCATATCTGGTTTGTGATGTTGGATGAAACTATATAAGGATCGGTTTTATGGATTGAGATATGGACTGTAGTTTTTTATAGGCTACTACTAGAACTGAAACTCAAGACTCTAAGGACGACCCCAGTACTGAGATAGTGATTGTTTATAAACTAGTTTGCCCATTATTTATAGGCCGGACTTGTCAAATCATTAGATACAGTTGGTGTAATCTTGATATATGGAAGTAAAGAATAATTTGAGAAATGAACCAATAAAAAGAATAATTCGAGAAAGGTGTGGTTGGTAGAGCTCAGGTTATTGTCTTATTTTAAATTATAACAACTGGTAAATACCAGGGTGATATTTGATAAATCTATGGTATTGACAGATATACGTACTATTATTGTTTGGTAAAACCTGTGAGTCTGTTTGTCTTATCTAAAATAACCAGGTACAACTAGTGATTCCCTGTTTGATAAAATCTGTGAGTGTGGGAATCGATAGATATATATTCCATTATTGTATTGTTCGGATCAGATACAACTGGTGAATACCATTCAATAAAATCTGTAGGTACAGATAGATGATATACTATAATCTTTTTTTTTTTTATACTAATCAATGATTTTATTCAGATGATAAACATATATGGAAATAAAGAATCAATAAAGTAAGGTGGTTGGTAAAACCTGTGAATCACACGTTTTGTATAATCTTCATTTGTCTTTCAATCCTAGTCCAAAAACAATCCCTTGCACCATCACAACCCATCAGAAAAGATGATTACCTTAGACGAGAAAGAAGAAGTAAATTTTATGATCGATTAGGGTTTCGGATTGACGAATTACCAGAAAATTTGGTGGGTTTTATTGCTATGTTGTGTCATTTTTGTTGGGGAAACTCGGATAATTACTCCACTACAACAAACTAGTGAATTGAACTAATTCGATAATTCCCAGGAAAGATGGCCTAGCCTATCTCCTTAGACAGAATTATTATTCCAAGATAAATTTCTAGGAAAGACTGAATGAATAGTGGTTCACTTAAAACCCAGCCTCTTAGACAGGACTCACTTGCACAGTGTTATAATTCCCAACTTATACCCGACAAAGGCCGCTTAGCCACCCAACAAATAGAACAAGGCGGCTTTGCCAGCCAACAAAGAGATAAGGCGGCTTAGCCGGCCAATGTTGAATACTAAGCAAATAAACAGATGCGGAAAATAAAGGCGGAATAATAAAGAAAGAACACACTAAAAAATTGATAACGGAGTTCGGCCAATTTTGCCTATGTCTCCGGAGCACCACTAGAAAAGGGCCTGCTCTTTTTAGTAGGAGAAGAATATTTAGTACAATTGTGAAGATACAATGTACTCTAATTTTGGGATGAATCTCTTAAGGGTGTGAGGAGTCTTATTTATCGCATTTTCTAACCCCTCACTCTCACCTCCTACTCGATGTGGGATACAAAAAGACCAATTCTATTCAACAATTTTTTCATCTTTTGAATCATATTTATGGATGATCACCAGTATTTCCTTTATGTATAGCTAGTAGAACTTAGCTTCATTTGTTATGATTATCTTTCCATTCTAATTATTGATGTCCATTTTTTTTTCCCACCATATGTAGCCAGTGATTATTTGAAGTTACACTTTTTCTATGGTAGGCAATTGTAGATGATTGTTGAGAAGTGCTTGGGAATGATTCTGCAGAGAGTGAAGGAAGAAATTCTTCCCTCTTGCTCTAACTTCTCTACTCCATTAAAGTTTCTAGAAATGGCCGAGGGTGTCGTTCTACGTGTCTAGGTACAAAAGGTTTATATAAAAAGTTTTGTAATGAAGATCTAATATTGTAAATGTGAAGGGTAGGTCTGCTTCGTTGCATCATTCTAGTTCTGCTGATCTAATATTGTAGAGATTTTTTTTTATTTTTTGTGATTCAAATATTATTGGAACTCCTGAAAAAGTTTTCAAATGTCGTGCTATGTTTTGAGATAGGATTTGAGATGAAAAATCTCGGAAAAAATTAGATTGGTCATGAAGTATCATATCGTAGTGCAATTTATCTTGCTAGTAACATAAAGCCTGAAGGTTTTACCATAAACCTATTAGCAAGATATGATTTTTCCGTTATCTTCGGGATATAGTGACCGTGGAATTATTTTAAACTTGTGTGTCCAAAGAAAGTATAGTTGATTTTGCAGATGCTGGTCCTTTACTTGATCCACATAAAGCACAGGCAGACACATGCTACTTCTTTACACATAGAGGAACTCCTATATCATGGTGACCACAAAACAAGATAATAAGGAAGATATTCCAACGACAAATTATGAAGATTCATTCAAGTGACAGCCTGGCGGATTTATTTACAAAATCTCTTCCTACTTCAACATTTGGGAAGATGATAAAGAAGATTAGTTTACGGCGACTTCGAGACATAAATGGAGGTCAAGATGAGGGGGAGCAGAATATGCACATAAAGAGAAGTCAAAATAATGGAGAGTAGAATACGCACTGCACTCTTTTTTCCTTCACCAAGTTTTTGTCCCACTGGGTTTTTCTTGGTAAGGTTTTTAACGAGGCAGTTATTCCCAAGCGTATTCTATCTAAGGTGCAATGACATTCAAGGGGGAGTGTTATAAATGAATGTCATTATCCATGCTCAAAGAAACCATATTCACATATGTAAAGGCAGATATGAAAAATATGCCTTGTCCCGTATATTCTAGAGGCAGCTTAACTATCACATATTTTTTGTATAAATAGATACACAAAGTATTGTCGCTTAAGCCCTTGGTTGGTTGAGCCTTCAACTCGCAATGTGCAATAATATACAGCCTCTCATCTGAATTCTCTTTGCCTTCTCCTTTTTGGTGTTTTTGTTGCTTTTCTAGTTGCCAACCCATTCCCACTCTTCAATAACACTACCCAACCCTTCATCGATCATTCCTGTTCCATGCACCAAGATCCCTTATGCCATTTAAATAGAAGAGTTAAACACCTTTTATATACCTCGAGTTTTCCTTTTGTCCCGATAGTATACCCCGGAGTTTCTGTGTCGCTTTTTTGTACCTCGGGCAGCCCGAACGATGACATGGCCATTTGCTCGGGTCCACTTGACACGTGGCATAATGCCATTGGTACCATGTGGGAATTTTTTGTGGGACCCACAAACTAGAATATTTAAGAAATAAGGTGGGACCCACAATAATATTCATTTAGTGCCAATAGCATTGCAACACGTGTCAAATGGACCCCAGTAGATGGCCATGTCACCGCTTGGGCTGCCCGAGGTACATAAAAGGGACAAAAATTAAAACTCGGGGTACATAAAAGGGACAGAGAAACTCCGAGATATACGATCGGGACAAAAGAAGAACTTGAGGTATACAAAAGGTGCTTAACCCAATATTAAAAATAATTCCGACAACAGAACCCTTTTGGCTCCATTACCTTCTCGTTGATCTCTTATATATATATGTGAGCTGACCAGCTTGAGTATTATATCGCTAAAAGGATTAATGCTACAATTTTTATAACAACCATTCTAATTATTGATGTCCATTATTATGTTGAGAATTGTTGGGGAATGATTCTACTGGGAGTGAAGGAAGAAATTCTTCCCTCTTGCTCTAACTTCTCAACTCCATAAAAGTTTCTAGAATTGGGAGATAAAGTGGAGGGTGTCGATCTATGTGTCTACGTACAAAAGTTTTGTAGTGAAAATATTGCATCAGTTGGTGAAGGCTACTTTACTGAAGACGAACAAGCCCCGCAACAAATGGAGATGGGATCAAAATGAAGATAACTGGGACTAATAATAGAGAATACTGAATTCATGTTAGAAATAATAGGTTTGTTAATGAATATGAAGGAGAGGAAGAAGAAAATGAGCAGCAGACACACTCCATTTTTATTCGCATATCTGTATTTCTGTTGTACACAATATATAGGAAACAAAGAAGAGGGGAGGGGCTCTGTTAGGTACAATGATATTCAACACGTTTTATAACACTCCCCCTTGAATGTCATTGTGTATTGGATAGAATATGCTTAGGGAGAACTGCCTGATTAAAAACCTTACCAAGAAAAACCCTGTGGGATAAAAACTGGGTGAAGGGAAAAAGAGTGCAGTGCGTATTCTACTCCCCCTCATTTTGGCCTCTTTTGATTTCTTGATATCGTTGCACGCCAATCGTCCTTGTCAACTCCTGGTGATGTGTGTTTTGTCCGATCACTTTTGATACACCATTACTTTAATTGGACAATGTAGGCAGCACTATCTCCAATATTTTTGTTGGAGAATCATTCTTGTCATATTGCTTTTGTGGTCCCGATGATATAGCAATTTCATGTGTGAAATTGTAGTAGATGTCCGTCTGTGCTTTGTGTGGATCAAATAAAGGACCTGCATCTGCAAAACTAACTAAATTCTTTACGGGATTACAGGGTTAATTTAAAACCACATCTATTCTATCCCAAAGATAAGAATAGAGTCATATCTTGCCAATAGGCTTATGGCAAAAGCTTCGGGCTTCATGTTACTAGCAATATAAAAGGTACTTCAGGACCAATCTAATTCTTTATGAAATTTTTCATCTCAAAACATAGCATGGCATTTGGAAGCTTCTTCAGGAGTTTTAATAAAATTTAAATCACAAAAACACATATAGATTTGAATATCAATATAAGCAAAAATTCATGCATGTACTTTATACTATGCATACTCAAATTGGTTTAAATCATGTAAAGATCAAATTAGCTTAATTTTTATATATTCTCGGGAATTAGTTGCTTCAAGCAACTTGAATCCTTCAGGGATTCTCATGAATATGTCATGACTTATGGATCCGTAAAAAATATAGGCTGTAGTAGCATCAATTTGATGCATTTCTAATTCTTTTCATATAATGCCAGACTTATCAATTATAATTGCATCCACCACAGGGGAGTNTTTATTATCAGGGCCCCTATCACAAGCTAAATGATGGCCGTCGCCTGGTAGTCAAGCTAGCTAGCCCGTGGACCCCGCCCTGGTACCTCCACGTAAAACTGGCACAGACAGGGAGCAGACCCCAAGCACACTCTCCCCCAGCGCCTAAAAATAATAATCGGTACAGACAGGGAGCAGACCCCAAGCACACTCTCCCCCAACACCATAAATCAGACTACCATCTGGCTGTTCCAACATTTAACTGTGACTCACTAGATGTCTAAGTGTATCCAGTTTTATTATTTCCTTTTTCCTCGACTAGTTACTACATCTCTATCATCCAACCATTATCTCATTATCCCGAGTAGGCTCGCAGCCTCTCCGCTCGTCTGGATAATAACCAATACCAAATTGTCATCACATAATAGTACCCCCGGTACTCAACTCACACAATTCTACAGTCAACAACTACAATAGTCTTACTTATATCCACAATCCCAACATCATCAATTATATCAACAGCAACAATTATCAACATAATTCATCACACAACAAACCAACCATACACAGCCACAAAGTATCATACCAGCATCATTGGACACAGTAAACAAACAGCAACTTGATATCACGGGATGTAAATAAATATTTGCTTAACCTCACCTTAGCCGATTACTCAACTCTGGAAACATCGATCGGTCCAAAGCCGGTTCCACAGGAACTATTCGATATCAAATCTATACAACAAAACAACATGCTCACATAAATGCACATAATCGGTATACTATGATGCCAATACTACGTTATATACCCATCCCGGTTCTTATCCGATATTATTATCATTTACCGAAAATAAATAATCCGTACGTATTTCCGAATATAATTTCGGTACCATACTTTAATTAGAACTCTTTTCAAAATATATTTTCATAAAATAACTATAATTCCCAAAATAATAATTACTATAATTTTTTTGAAAATTATAACATGTGTATATATTTTCCATAATATTTCTATAAAAATTATTATACTTTCCAAAATATAATTCCAAGTATTATTATTTTTAGAAAACTCCATTTCCAGAAAGTATATTCACATAAACTTATTTTCTGAAAATAAATACGAATTTATAAATACACATTTATATTTCCAACATAAAACACTTTTCCAAACTATTACATTACCAAAATAATAATATATTTCCGAAATATAAATCATGTATACCATATAATTTCTCCCAGAAAATAATAACATATATATATATATATATTCCAAATTACTCATAATATACATATCATTTTCTATGAATTTATCATAAGTCAATAATTCTTTTATAGGTCATTTTCCAAAAACAATCATGTCATATAATTGTACCATATATACTCTAAAGGCTAGTAAAATGTGTTCCCAGAAAATGTATATTATATATTATTTCCAGAGAATATACTTGATTTTATTTAGTCTAATTTTATTTAATTTTATTATTATTATTTTTATCATTCCTATTATTAGGCAGGCTGGGCCATGAACAATGGGCCATTCAAGTCCATGCCCAAGCCCATGTTCCAGCCCACCCACACACACACATGCGTAGCCCACAAGCACAGCCCACCATGGCCCAAAACTAATACCCAAGCCCAACACCAACCATCAGCCCAAACAACAAAAACCTCACAACCATAACAACATAGCCCAAGCCCGAAAATAATCCAACCCAAAACCCTAGAGAATTCGGGCCAACCCGTCACAAACGGGTCGACCCGCGTCTTCTCCATCACATGGCTCACCTTGGGTGAGTTCCGGCGGTGTGACGGCGGCACAGCAGGTGGGAGCGGCGGCGTCGCGAGGAGGTGATGGCGCGAGGAGGAAGAAGGTGGGATGGCGGCGCGGGGTTGCAGGTGGCGGCGGCAGCACGGGAAGAAGGAGATGGCGGAGGGGAGGCGCGTCTTCGTGTGCAGTAGAGAGGAGCTGTCGGCGATGCTTGGAGGGAGCGGCGGCTGCTGCTGCACCGGGGAGGAGGAGATGGCGGCGCTGCAATGCGCTCTCAGCGGTGGTTCGCAGGTGGCAGAGGCAGCGTCGACGTGGAGTGCAGGAAGAGTTGCTGGTGGCGGCGCGACAGCGTGCGAGGGAGGAAGACGCGGTGGTGGTGTTGCTGCGCGCGGTGGCTGCACATGGTGGTGGCTGGTTCGGTAGGGCGGCGGCAGTGAGGGTGTTTGTGGCCGGTGTGGTTGGTTGGCGCGGTGTGTGTATGTTGTGTTTCGGTTTCAGGAAATAAAGAAGAAAGAAGAGGAATGAGAGGAAAAAGGGTTAAAAGAAACAAGGAAGAAGAAGACAGGGGTCACGGGTGAAAAAGCAAGGGAAGGTGGGGCAGTTGGCGGCGTCACTTGCGGGAGGAGGAAGACGACAGGGAGAAGAGGAAAGAAAAAAAAAAGAAAGAAAAGAGAAAAGAAAAGGAGAAAAGGAAAAGAAAAGAAGAAAAGGAAGAGGGGCGGGGGCAAAACCGTAATTTTCCTTCCCGAGTCCAAAAATATGGCTTGGGCTCGGAAAATCCGTTTAACTCTCCTGAGCGTCGTCCAACTCTCGGAACTGAAAACCGAGGCTCGATTAGTCGGAAAGATACTCCCGAGCGCGGGAAAACCCTCGGTTTTGAAAAACGACTCCCGATTTACCGTAAATTAATTACCCAAGATTAATTCAACAGTAAATCACGGTAAAACGACTTTTTACAGTCCCGGTAAAAATCCAAATTTTTACCCGGGCTGTTACATTCTACCCCCCTTAAAAAGAATTTCGTCCCCGAAATTCCGTCATCTTATCCGTGGGTCCTACCACGATAAGCTTCTGGCACACTCTGCCAGGTGTCCAACTCAACATGAGATACCGTTTATACCCTTAAGCGACATCTCATCCGCATATAAATACCAAACCTCATAGCTGAGACACTCACTCTCAGCCATGGACTCTCCACTTCGTTCTCGAACGACCTCAGACTCCGAGAACAAGAGCTACATCGGCGGCACAGCTTTCCCGACAAGCTCCGATGAAGAGCCTCCAAAGAAACGGTTCAAGACCAACATCATCGGCCTGGAGGAGCACATGGTGGTCTCCCCAAAGTGACGGAAGAAGCGTGCCGGCAAGAAAGCTGAGGACAAGAAAGGCAAGGCGGTAGTTGAAAGCAGCACACCGCAGCAGAAGTTGACGCAACTGAACGTCTCCCTGAGGAAGATCAGCACGGCGGTGGCACAAATTGAACTGGCGTGCGCGGAGCTCTTCCCACACCTGAGGAACGTCCAGAATCTTGTAAAAGATCTTGAGAAGCAAGTAGCTCCGTAGGGCACTTCTTCTCCTGTTGCAAAACTATTATGAAATAAATAAAATAAGTTCGTTTTTAAATCAAAACTCTTGTTCAATTGTGAAAACTCATGCTAACAGAAAAAATAAAAACATCACAAAGCAAATCAAAAATCATAAATAAGAATATAAAATCAAATATAAATAAATTAAAAATTAAATCTCATTTAATGAGACCAAAATATATAAAAAAAATTAAAACTAAAATATTTCTTGATCGGTGCTCGTATCGGACGTAAACATTCTCGAATCACGAAACGTAACTCGCACAGCGATGATCACGGGAACATCCTGTGTCCCTCGAAAGAAAACGATACCCACTTGTTCAAAAATTCCGCATGAGCCAAAAACGTCTGTCAAGACACCGTATCTCTCCACGATGTCCGAACAGCTGTAAACTCGTCGCACATGCACTCTACTCGAGATGTGGTCCTATCTGTCTAGCATCAACGGTCACAGATGCAAGTGATAAAAGATGCAGGAAAATATAGTATATCCATGAAAAGAAAAGACAAGGTAGCCAGAGCGAAATAAAATCAAGAGATAGAAAAGGCTGAAAAACTCTGGCATGGGTCCGAAAAATGCGTGAAGTAACTAAGCAATAAATGAAAGCAACGGTAAAATTTCAAAAAGCAAATCTTGAAAATCAAAAACAATAAACACGCTCCCCATAAGTGTATAAAAGAAGGAGCGGTGAGGGGTAAATCACCAAAAGCATTAAAGCAACAAAACTCTCAGAAAAAAAACAAAACCACAACGTTCCAAAAACAAAACCCCACACGTCCAAAGACGATGCCTGCTCCATCCTCAGTCTTCTTCGTCGAAGGTGCCATTCTCGGCAGGAGAAACCGTCTGGCGTACAGCATGGTCAATGAGCGTGCTGAAGAACTACCGAACGAGCTCGGAAGAATGCCACGCCTAGTCTTCGTCGACGAACTCTACTCGTCGCGGTTCTTCATCACTCCCATGGAAGAGGTGTTCTTCCTAGAGGACCATGGGACACTGAGGACTTCCTACTACGGCTCAGCAAACTCCGTGATGTTCTTCATCTCGGATAGGCTTCAAGAGTTCAACTTGGAGTACATTGCCAAACTGTGGAGCAAGGCGCTTACTACCAGCTCTCAATGAAGGCCCAGAGCATACCCAGAATGACTCGACTACCTCCAACCTGGCCAAAGGTACGACTACTGGTGTGGAACTGCAGAGGAGTGGCAAGGCGTGCCCAAGAATTCTCGTGTACTTTGAGGGACTTGAAGAACCAGTACAAGCCCAACATGGTTCTTCTGACGGAGACGCAGTGGCAACCACGGGACGATCACGGTCTGATTCCACTCCGATTCCCTCAAGCTAACCGGTTCGAGATTCTTGGCCAGAGAGACAGAGGCGGCATGTGGTTCTCGTGGAGCGACAGAGTCACGGTCAACATCAACAGCGATCCGAACAGCTTCCGTGTCAACATCGTTCCGAACCGTTAAATGTATTTTTATTTTATAAATTATCAAAAATCGTTGTAATATTTCTCTTTTTATAAAATATCAATGTAATGTTTCCCTTTGTATTATCAGTATTTGCAATATTAATAATATTTGTATTTTCGCATAATATGGCATCATTACCTCTTATGTATATGTTCCGCGACAGCTGGCGTCCCTTGACTGGATCCATAATGCACTTAACTAAATGATATAAAATAAATAACAAATGGAGCGAACTATGCAAACAAGACAACAAACACACAAAGACTGCCCAACAAGACCTAACACCCGCTTCGCTACCAAAATGAAACGCCCCGACCCGTATTTACCGTACACAGTAAACACGTGCCGGAACTGTGACGACCCAACCCAACATGACTCAGCATACAGTGTGTACAACAACAACTCGGCCCCAACGGCCCAAAATAACAAACATCAATAATAATAAATCCGGCCTAATGGCCCAACAACAAAAATAATATGCACAGCGGAAGACTTTAACGACTCACAATGACTCTGTATGCAACCCATGATGCAACTAATGGATCCGAGTCCTGTCCGAGGGATGACGCCGCAGCTTGTCTGGAATGCAACATACCTGAACCACAAATAACTCATCCTACGGGATGAAAGCCCGCAGGTGAGGGGTGAGTCCGAAGTGCCCACCGGGTAAACCCATAAGCAAAAATACATATACATACACCGTAACTATTCCAAGTCACAACACAACAATTAACCAAGGTTCTCACGAACCTTAAATACACACTGGTGATTCTAGACACGCTATTCCAATTTTATTATCAGGGCCCCTATCACAAGCTAAATGATGGCCGTCGCCTGGTAGTCAAGCTAGCTAGCCCGTGGACCCCGCCCTGGTACCTCCACGTAAAACTGGCACAGACAGGGAGCAGACCCCAAGCACACTCTCCCCCAGCGCCTAAAAATAATAATCGGTACAGACAGGGAGCAGACCCCAAGCACACTCTCCCCCAGCACCATAAATCAGACTACCATCTGGTTGTTCCAACATTTAACTGTGACTCACTAGATGTCTAAGTGTATCCAGTTTTATTATTTCCTTTTTCCTCGACTAGTTACTACATCTCTATCATCCAACCATTTTCTCATTATCCCGAGCAGGCTCGCAGCCTCTCCGCTCGTCTGGATAATAACCAATACCAAACTGTCATCACATAATAGTACCCCCGGTACTCAACTCACACAATTCTACAGTCAACAACTACAATATTCTTACTTATATCCACAATCCCAACATCATCAATTATATCAACAACAACAATTATCAACATAATTCATCACACAACAAACCATACACAGCCACAAAGTATCATACCAGCATCATTAGACACAGTAAACAAACAACAACTTGATATCACGGGATGTAAATAAATATTTACTTAACCTCCACAGGAACTATTCGATATCAAACCTATACAACAAAACAACATGCTCACATAAATGCACATAATCGGTATACTATGATGCCAATACTACGTTATACACCCATCCCAGTTCTTATCCGATATTATTATCATTTACCGAAAATAAATAATTCGTACGTATTTCCGAATATAATTTCGGCACCATACTTTAATTAGAACTCTTTTCAAAATATATTTTCATAAAATAACTATAATTCCCAAAATAATAATTACTATAATTTTTCTGAAAATTATAACATGTGTATATATTTTCCATAATATTTCTATAAAAATTATTATACTTTCCAAAATATAATTCCAAGTATTATTATTTTTAGAAAACTCCATTTCCAGAAAGTATATTCACATAAACTTATTTTCTGAAAATAAATACGAATTTATAAATACACATTTATATTTCCAACATAAAACACTTTTCCAAACAATTACATTACCAAAATAATTATATATTTCAGAAATATAAATCATGTATACCATATAATTTCTCCCAGAAAATAATAACATATATATATATATATATATTCCAAATTACTCATATTATACATATCATTTTCTATGAATTTATCGTAAGTCAATAATTCTTTTATAGGTCATTTTCCAAAAACAATCATGTCATATAATTGTACCACATATACTCTAAAGGCTAGTAAAATGTGTTCCCAGAAAATGTATATTATATATTATTTCCAGAGAATATACTTGATTTTATTTAGTCTAATTTTATTTAATTTTATTATTATTTTTTTTATCATTCCTATTATTAGGCAGGCTGGGCCATGAACAATGGGCCATTCAAGTCCATGACCAAGCCCATGTTCCAGCCCACCCACACACACACATGCGTAGCCCACAAGCACAGCCCACCATGGCCCAAAACTAATACCCAAGCCTAACACCAACCATCAGCCCAAACAACAAAAACCTCACAACCATAACAACATAGCCCAAGCCCGAAAATAATCCAACCCAAAACCCTAGAGAATTCGGGCCAACCCGTCGCAAACGGGTCGACCCGCGTCTTATTCATCACATGGCTCACCTTGGGTGAGTTCCGGCGGCGTGACGGCGGCGACACCAGGTGGGAGCGGTGGCGTCGCGAGGAGGTGATGGCGCGAGAAGGAAGAAGGTGGGATGGCGGCGCGGGGTTGCAGGCGGCGGCGGCAGCACGGGAAGAAGGAGACGGCGGAAGGGAGGCGCGTCTTCGTGTGCAGCAGAGAGGAGCTGCCGGCGATGCTTGGAGGGAGCGGCGGCTGCTGCTGCACCGGGGAGGAGGAGATGGCGGCGCTGCAATGCGTTCTCAGCGGTGGTTCGCAGGTGGCAGAGGCAGCGTCGACGTGGAGTGCAGGAAGAGTTGCTGGGGGCGGCGCGACAGCGTGCGAGGGAGGAAGACGCGGTGGTGGTGTTGCTGCGCGCGGTGGCTGCACATGGTGGTGGCTGGTTCGGTAGGGCGGCGGCAGTGAGGGTGTTGGTGGCCGGTGTGGTTGGTTGGCGCGGTGTGTGTATGTTGTGTTTCGGTTTCAGAAAATAAAAAAGAAAGAAGAGGAATGAGAGGAAAAAGGGTTAAAAGAAACAAGGAAGATGAAGACAGGGGTCACGGGAGAAAAAGCAAGGGAAGGTGGGGTAGTTGGCGGCGTCACGGGCGGGAGGAGGAAGACGACAGGGAGAAGAGGAAAGAAAAAAAAAAGAAAGAAAGAAAAGAGAAAAGAAAAAGAGAAAAGGAAAAGAAAAGAAGAAAAGGAAGAGGGGCGGGGGCAAAACCGTAATTTTCCGTCCCGAGTCCAAAAATATGACTTGGGCTCGGAAAATCCGTTTAACTCTCTTGAGCGTCGTCCAACTCTCGGAACTGAAAACCGAGGCTCGGTTGGTCGGAAAGATACTCCCGAGCGCGGGAAAACCCTCAGTTTTGAAAAACGACTCCCGATTTACCGTAAATTAATTACCCAAGATTAATTCAACAGTAAATCACGGTAAAAAGACTTTTACAGTCCCGGTAAAAATCCAAATTTTTACCCAGGCTGTTACATAAACCATGCTTTATATCTTACGATTTATTTTTCTTTTCGCACAAATACCCATTTTATGACCGATTTTACACCTATCTGGTGTACGGACTACAAGTCCGAAAAATATCTCGCTTCACAAGCGAGTCTAATACAGCCTTAATTATGTCTTCTCTGTTTTGAGCAATCATTCTGCGCCTACATTCACCAATGTAGGTTCATGATCCTCATTTTTATTTAGCGCTATATTATAAATAAAACAAGTATTCCGTCGACGGTTATTTCACGTCGGTTCCATCTTATTTCTGACACTGTAATTGAGATCTCATCATACTCATTTATTTTAGGTAACTGAGTTACTTCTGGAACTTTATCAATTTGTGTCAGAAAACCTCTTCTGGAGGATTTTCCTCTGCATGAGGACTTTTAATTCAAGCCTCTACTGGAGGCCTTATTTCCTTACTGCGCCATCTTATCACTTCGCTCCTTTATTCTCTATCGAGATTTTTTTTTCTTTTTGAATCGAGTATAATCTATAGATTCATTTGCATACTTACATTGTTCTTCAGGAACATCAATCTAAATAGGAGCATTTGCAACTGGTATATGGTCACACTTAATTTAAATGTGTCTGGCAATTGCATATCAATTTTCCTGCAAATGATTCATCTTTTGAACTTCAGGTTCATACTAATTTATTCGAGGATCAAAAACTAGATATTGATAAATTATTTCAATAATCTCTTGATCCAGCTGCTTATTACCTCCCCCTGATGTTGGGTAAAACATCAAATTAATAAGCAAATTTTACAATAAATGAATCTCCAATCTCCTATCATAGGTTTCAATTACTCTTGTAACTTATGGAGATTCATACCCAACTTAGATTCTCAATCTTCTTTAAGAGACCATTTCACAACCCTGTGGTGGAGCATAATATACTAAATAACCGATGGTCCGAAGATGGGAGATACTAAGTAAGTGACCATTAATCAATTAAATGGGGGGATCTTATAACATCATGTTGGCTTGATGCACTCAAGTGTTGCTGCATATAAAATACCATTTTCTCAAACAGTAATATTTCATCAATAGTCCTGCAATCAATTGTCAATGTTCCCCCAGATCTGTTTGGGTTTATTTCCAATGATATACATTATCCACTGAAGAAATATACCAGCATTGTCTAGACATATAGTCTAGTAACATAAGTAAGGACATATAACTGCAAGTGGCTTAATTATTAAATTAGTGCGCACAATGCCAACTTGCGTTACACAATAGACCATCTAGTCGATGCATCGTAAAAATTACCTAGATGGTTAACACCGCGGATTTATCAGTCCGCGTTTATGTCCCTGAACTATTCTCAAACTTGCTGGTGATACTAGGCCATTCTCATCTTAGGAAGGCCGTATAATAATTTTCGC
>JAKUCV010000726.1:0-52229 GCA_028386065.3 Turnera subulata
TGCTCGAGACTTGATTCGTGTGACGGTTTCAAGTCGATCACGGTTCGTGTGGATACCGTAGAGGGGCGAGGCCTTTGTCTGGCTCTAACTGATTCGTTCCAGCCTTTGTCTTGGTCTAGACGATTCGTTCCAGCAATTAGGTGAAAGATCCTAATCCTACAGGTACGAAATTTTGTTATACGGTTTATGTTGCTTCACATGTGGTTCTTGGTTTAGTTTCCGTGTTTCCGCTGCGTGTTCTTCATGCTATATGAATGTCATATTCCTTACGGAAACTTACAGGAAGAGAGCAAATGAAGGTGGTGATGGTGCAGGTGGTCTCGGATGGTGGTGGTGGCATCGGGTCACGAGGAGGAGAAGAGAAGAAGAAAGGGTGAAAAAAAAAGAAAGGAAAAGAAAAGAAAAAGAAATGAAAAAGAAAAGAAGGGATGCGGGTGGTGTGTGTGGTGTTGTTGTTTACAGAAAGGAGAAGAAGAGATGTTGTGGTGGTTTCTATAAGCAGAAAAAGGTGATGGTACAGGAGGAAGGCAAGGCACGAGCGACACAGGAGATGGCAGGCACTGCCTGCATAATTGAGCTGCCTCAATTATGCAGGTCTGTCTGCATAACTGAGCGTGTATCATCCGAACCAGAAAATAACTTTCATACCCCCTCTTAGTTTTATTTCTGGTCCGTTCCAACGAGGTTGAACTGGATTTTTCCGAGGATTCCTAGACCTGAAAAATTCCAACTTTGGTCCGTAAAATCCACAGAAAAATCCTAAGCGTGGGAAAGGGCTAGGTTTTGTAATCCGATGCTCGATTTACCTTGAATTAATTACCCAAGATTAAATTCAATGATAAATCACTGTATAAAGACCTTTACAGTTCGGGTAAAAATGCAAATTTTTATCTGGACTATTACATTAAGATTTTAGGTTATTAGGGTTTAGAGATTAGGATTTAGGAATTAGAATTTAGGGTTTAAGTTTTTTAGGGATTTAGAGTTTAGAGGTTTATGATATGAAGTTAAGGATTTTAGGATTTAGATTTTTATGTTTTAGAGTAGAAGGTTTACGATTTATGATTTAGGATTTAGTGTTTCAATATTTTAGTATTTAGAGTTTAAGGTTTTAGATTTTTAAAGTTTAGAATATAAGATTGATAGTTTAAGAATTTTAGAGATTAGAATTTAAGATTTAAGTTTTACAGTTTAGCGTTTACAATGTATCGTTTAGTGTTTAAGATTTTTTAAATTTACAATTTAGAGGGTTATGATATAAAGTTGAGAATTTTACAATTTAGTGTTGTTAATTTTGGCATTTAGAGTTTAGGATTTAGGATTTTAGCATTTAGTATTTTTAGCTTACTACTTCACTTTATATCCTAAATTCGAAATCCTAAAGGCTAATGTATGTAATGATATGCATTTAGTGTTTCAAATCTCTTTTTCTTATTTTTTAATTATTTTTTTAAA
Organism: Turnera subulata; assembly: GCA_028386065.3. NCBI lineage: Eukaryota > Viridiplantae > Streptophyta > Magnoliopsida > Malpighiales > Passifloraceae > Turnera > Turnera subulata. The sequence continues at coordinate 1,456 of JAKUCV010000726.1, forward strand.
GGATCATAATGAAAATTTTAAAAAATTATAGGGACTAAAATAATACTATATAGGCATATAGTGACTAAAAATACTTAAAGATAATAGAAAATTTAATGGAAAAATAGATGGGGACTCAATTGGTATTCCTTTTAAACGTTATAGGACTCAAATGAGTCGTTTTTTTATTTTAGGACTCAAATGAGTTTCGGAATATGTTATAGGACCTCCGGTGGGATTATCCCTAGTAAACTTGTGCTTGGCTATGTTTTGCGTTATGAGCTTCTAAAAAAAGGGCATAGTTTTGACCAAAACTATCCTAGTCTTTGAGTTTTACGTACAAACACAAATAAAATCTAACAGTTTGTTTGGAGAAATATAGAGGGGAAGGGAAGGGAGGAGAATAGATGGGAATGAAAGGGATATGAATGGTGGGAGGAGAAAATTTTAATTTTAACTTGTTTGGATATATTCATTAAAGGGAAGGGAGGGGAATGGCATGTAATATTTTTTAAATTACATAAATATCTTTACTTATAAATTATTTTTTAAAATATAAAAGGCTAATTATGAAATTTTAAATCATCATCTAGTTTTAATATTTCTTTCCCCTCCATTTCCCACCAAAATGGTGGGGAGATATTTTAAGGGGAATGGAGGGCAATGAAGGTTAAAAAATTCCCTTTCCCTTCCATTAGCTTCTTTTTCCAAACAAGGTTAAATTAAAAATTCTCCTTCATTCTCTTACCTTCCCCTCCCTTCCCCATCTATCCAAACAAACTATAAAAGAAATCTCAATTTAGGAGTAATTCCAAAATAAACGTACTATTTCCAAGGATACAAAATAATTCCTTTGACTATAAATCCCAGAAATTCTTCGAGGGTAAAATTGGGAATTAAATTTCAAAAATTCCATAATTGCCAAAAAAATCAGGGCGTTACAGCTAAGTTCAAACCTATCATTCACCACCCGCTTGCTAAATCCTATTGACCAAAAATTAGGTTATTCACTTCCTAATGATAATTAGTGAACTAACCATGTTTTGTCATGATTGATATTTGGTTTTGATGACTAACAAATTACAAGCGTGTTTTTAGCCTTCCTTGTGTTGATTTTAGCTTACAGAAGGAATTATGGTTTTTGTTGAAACCATATCTCAAAAATACGCTAGATGGTTTTTGGTGCAACCATATCTGCGAGCTGTCACTTTTAAACTTTTGTGCAAGTTGCATGTGGTCCTCCAAGCAATTAAAATCCTCTTCCAACCGTTTGAACTGATGAACAAGTAAGAGTGAAGACATTATGGAAGTGCATAAGACTTTCCCACCTAACTCCTACTCAACTTAAGATGGTGGTCCAAACTTTCCAGATTTGGTAATACTTTCCAACCAAGGAGTTGACAATGGCGCAACGGTACCAAACTGAAGCTTTAATGAAGTGAAGTCAACTAAGAGTTCAAAGAGCCGTTACAGCTGCTTATCCCCCACACTCAAACTCTATAAAGAGGGTCCATTACACCTTTGAAGATTTATCCCAGTAATTGTGTAAAATCTGAGTGTATACTTGTGCTTGAAACTTTGGTATCGGATCTGGTTTTTCTACTTACATTGTAAAACACATTCAAAGGGACATTTGTAAGCAAGTCTTAGATTAGATTTGCTGGGTGCTCAAGTCTAGGATTAGATTTGAGGATAGGTTAGAGCTTAGTCTGTGAAAAGCTTGTAAAGGTTTGAGCTTAGCCTAGAAAAGCTTGTGATTGTAAAGATTAAGGTTGAACCCGTAAAAACCTAAGTATAGTGAGTGTTTCTAACCCTAAACAAATGAACCTTTAGGTAGTGGAGGTACCTGGTGAGGAGGAACCACTCCAAATCACTTGTGTCAATTTTTCTCTACTCCCCTTACTCGTCTCTTACTCTAAACACTCATCTAGTGCTTTAAAGAATTGGTTTCTCAAAAACCAGATCTTTATTGTCCGAAAAAGTTTTACAGCCTAATTCACCCCTCCCCTCTTAGGCACTTTTGGGCCTACAAATCCTACCTTAATAGAACTAATCCCAAGCCGCACTAAGATGTGTGTGACTCTCATAATATGATATCTTCAATGAATTACTCAAGAAGATTTATAATTAAGCTCAACACTCAAGATTTCATATTTTCGGCTCTATGGAGAAGTGCATGTATAACTCAAGCTTTCGGATCAGTATAATTTCGCAATAAACAGCTCTGAATCTAGTTCTTCAATCTTGCTTCAACTTATAGAGACTATGGAAGAAGAAGCCTCCAAAACCAACAATCAAAGGTCACTGCCAGCTGCATCGGGATTTGGCACGAATGGCACTAGAACATTCAAATTTAACTTTTCCAACTGGTTGAACTGCATATGTCAGCTAAGTGAAACGACTCGACATCCATTTAACAAACATACAGTAATTACTGAGTAACAGTGCCACCACGTGGCCAACATACAGTGAAAGTATAAATTCACCATGGAAACATCGTCAAATAGACACAAAATCACATTTCCATCATCCGATACGGGAACATCATCATCAGCACAGCGGAAGTATTTTCTAGATATTTAATGACAGCTTATGCAAAACTTAATGTGAGTTAATGGATCTGAGTCTTGTCTGAGGAAACGCTGTAGCCGCCAGAATACACTCCTAATTTATGATCAACTAACATGCATGGACTGTGTGAGGGGTAAGACTAACCACTATCTCACCAAATTACTGGGCCTATTTAATTCAACCAAAAACCCAACAATCTCCACCGTGAACTGAACAAAATCGGTATGCCATCAACCTTAACTGAATCTGCAATCTTCGCACCTTGCTTCCTTCTTTTCTGTTTGTGTGCATCCAGCTACCTTCAACTTTTTTTTATTGGCCTGCAAATTTTTGTATCTGCATCTTCAAGCTCCACTATAGATCCAACAGATCTGGATATACTGCAACCTGGCTCTTCCGTAACTGCAATCACAGCTCCGCTACCAGTTGTTGGGAATAAATTCCCCTTTGCTTGATGGGACTCCCAAGATCATGCATAAAATCATAACAGAGATTATAGAAAATTAAAACAGACACAAGATTTATAGTGGTTCGGCCTTAATCTTGCCTATATCTACTCTCTACGAATCTTCTCACTAATATTCAACAATATTAGTACAACTTCGTTGGGAGCAAATGCTCCACCTACAATACTGCATTGGGAGAATAAACTCTACTTACACTGCTAACTCCACCTTACTAAGGAGAACAATGAGCCCTAATCCATCTTGTTTTTTTACTCCTCTTACTTGTGGACCATCTTCAACTTTGCTCTTCTTCATCTGCAACAGGGTATGGCACCAATACCATTTTCTTATTCTTCTTCATACTTGTGTGTTTTGCGGTATACAAGATCTATTCCTACTTTTGGTTCGCAAACCTCGCACAAATCTTATTGTTTACACACCCAACAACATAACCCTAACTATCTTTTTATATCCGGGCTAAATTAGTGGGTCTATTTAATTCAGCCCAAAACTCAACACCTAATAGTATTTGAAACTTAAATTTCCAATACCCATATTTCTCAAAGAAAGAGATATAGAATCCTTTTGTTAATAATCAACTGTCAATTTCCTAAATTGCCTAGATGTGATCTGTGGTAGCTTAACAAAAGAAAGGTTCATTGGACACTAATATAATAGAATGCTACTTTTTCTAAGTTGGAAACCGTGTTAGTGAATTTTCCATGACCACCAGCAGGATGTGGAAAATTTGCATTTATTATATAAAAACAAAAAAATGTTATCCTCCCCTCCTTCAAAAGCTTTTCCAAATTAAGGTTAGATTAAGTTTTAAAAAGGAAACTCATAGTTTAGTAGCTATAACAACCTTGTATATAAAAGCATGACTAACAGATACTAAGTCCACTCGACAAAAAAAAAAAATAGATACTAAGTCCTCTTTTCACACAAAATCCTTTTTCACGCAACTTGGGCTAAATTATCGCAACCTCCGGCGGGGGCGAATACGTGTTATCAAATTTGGACCCAAAGGGCTCCGCCCTTGGCTAGCGCCCGAATAGCGCAGTGGCACTTCCCTTGGCTTTGTACCAAGAGCCCCCTGGTTCGATCAAGGGCGTTGTGGGTTGGGGGATTTGGGTAGATCTAGGTTTGTAATAAAAAACTTGGACCCAATTTTTTTTTTATAATAAACAACACAAAACACAAACTCAATACTGTCATCCTTTGGACCCATTTTTTTTTTTTATAATAAACAACACAAAACACAAACTCAATACTGTCATCCTTTGGACCCAAATTTTTTTTTTATATAATAAACAACACAAAACACAAACTCAATACTGTCATCCTTGACTCCCTCTATTCAGAATTAATCATCCCGCCTGTTGCAAGACGATCTTTTGTCTGTAACCCGGGGTTCTTTTCAATGGCAGTAATTGCATTTCTTGCAACTTGCAAGTATTGTCTGCCCAAAAAAAAAAATTGCAAGTATTGTCTAGTAACTTCTTTTTTTGTTTGTTAGGGAAGCTAAGTGTTATCAACAATATACAATGTCAGGAGAAGTTGCACCTTTTTATGCTTCTAAACAACATACCTGCATCTTTTCTTTCCGTCCATACCTTACTAATAAACAAAGGTTTTATGCTTATCTACTTGTCCCAAAATCACTAAACAATAGTGCCATCTAATGTTTAAATCTAGCTAGTCTTTATATCCGCCACCTAAGACCATATGAGACAGAATTGAATACTTGATTGGTACCAAAAATACACTTAATCAGTACCCGAAAAATATAAAATAGCTGTGAAGAATTGGCAGACCAGCCGTATTTCCCAGGATCAAGGAAAATAAAGTATATACATAACCGCAGCAAAAGGTGCAGCCAATGGAAATTGCAGATCCACAAAGACACCTACCAGACGAAATTCACAGGATTGGTTGATTTAGCTATCCTTTGCTTTTTCATTCATAACATTTAGTGATTTAACCCACTCCTTTTTACATATTATTCTCCTTGTCTTCTAGAATTCATGAATATAAAGACTTCTTGCCCTGTAAAAAGATAAGGCATATAAGACATACTTGGAGGAACGCTATGCTTCCTCATCTCAGCAAATACAGCTTCAGCTTTCTCTATCTGTTCATTCATGTAGTATGACTTCAGAAGAAGAGCACAAGTAGTTTCTTCAGTAGGGACATATTTGGCTTCGAGAAGTTCAAGTAGATCTGACTTTATTGTAGAGGGATTTTTCACCACAAAAACTAAATTATAGAAACTTTTTTTTTTTTAAAGTACTTGGAAAACTACTATTATAGTAATCATCTTGTAGATGGTACCAAAAACATACAGCAGTACCAAACATAGGGAGAAAAAAAACACAAACAGGAAAAGCAATTAATTAGGGTCTTGACAATAACAACTAAAGTATTTGTTGAACAATAATGTTCATATTAATCGTAGTTGTAAGTAGAAAAGTACAAGGTGGAAGCTGGATTATTTATCCTTGTGAACATTGTCTTTCTTTCCATCCTCTCTTCGCGAGCGAGCAACTAATTATGAAGTGACTGCAGAATAAACTAAATAAAGATATATTTCAGTTGGTAGTCAAGAACCATGGGGAAGCCATATAGTCTGATTAATCATGAAAGTGAAAAGAATACAAGATAATAGAAAACATCAGCTCAAAGACAAAAAAAAAAAAAACCTCACCTCTTTATAATTATATGTAATCACCGGAAATGCTTGTTCCATAATCTGGTTTTGGAGTGTATGGTATAAGGTAAGCCCTGAGGTGAGTCCTGAAATAGTCTTCTCCAAATCTTCCTTCAACACTAAAATCAATTATATTTAATAGACAAAATCCATGTTGTAGACACACATACCCATAATTGTTCATAAATCGTCGTATCAAGACATCTTGGCATTTATAAAATACCTTCCCATATAGAGCATCGTCTAGATCAAAAAGTCGGACCCAAGATTCATGAACTCCAAATTCCCCAGGCTGCGCTGAAACGGTAGATCAAGACCTGGACTCCAAGATCTTCTACTTCCGCTGCTAGGACATCAAGTAGGTGTCCTAATTTATTTCATTCAGGAGATATATATTTTCCATCAACAAAGGTACTCCCCTCCCAGCATCCCTAGCCAACAGCGGGAGCCTATTGCCGGAGGTGGTATAGGAACATCATAAAACACCTCTTTCTCTAAATCCAAAACCATATGCTATCCAAATGGGATGTTTTGATGTATAATAATCAATTCTTGACAATTCTCTGTAGATACCAGTACATGGATTCCACAAAACAAAGTGATCGCAGCTCACCTCAAGATTTAAAAGAACCAATCCATTACATGATCCTAAGAAATCGAAAACCTTCACTCTCTTTAATGGAAAAGACAACTTAAACCCAAGTTTAAACTTATGATCCCCCTTGGCGTCATGATCACCCTCCTTTTTGTGTATTGACCCTACAAGTGGATCCCCAAGCGTTGAAAGATCAACATAATCACGTTTTTCGTGTTTTAAATGATATATTGACTCTTCAAGAACATCCTCAAAGTTTTGAAGCCAAAAACCACAAGGCCTTGAGACGAGGATTTTTTGGGTTTTGTCACCAGGAGATACAAATTTGGCTCTCAAATTTTGGAATTCAGCACTAATAAGGAAACAGGGCCATTCCTTGGAAAACTGCCTGAAGCCAACAATTGTCTCAATAGGTAATAATGCAACTTATGCAAGTATTCCCTCCACAATTACTGAAGGAAGCCCAACATTCACCTCCTTAACTAGTTTTGGCGTCACACCCTTTACCTCCTTAACTAGTTTTGGCTTCACTTTTATTTCTGTCATATCTTTTTTATGTCTTTGTTAGAAATCCTGCAACCACCCCAAACCTTATTGTTGGTAAATTCATAACAAGATGAAAAACAGACAAAAGCAAAAAAAAAAAAAAAAAAGGTTTGCCTGGTTGATGACAAACCAAAGCAACTGGTCTTAGCCTCAAATTCTAGGAAATACCACTAGCTCCAAAAGGTTTATCTGGTTGATGACACTTAATTAATCACACTTTATGGCCAAAAAGTTAACCAAACACAAAGAAGAAAACAAGATATCTATTTCATGTCCAGTGCATCGCGTAACAAACATAGAGCAGCCCAAGTTTCTTCAATGAGTTTCCACATATCACAGACAATACACACAGACTGCATGTCATTGCTTAATCTTATATATTCTACTTCGCAACACTCACTAGCAGAGTAGCAAATAGGATCGCGAAAACATAGTTGTGTTATAAAATAACAACCCTCATAATATTTAGCATTTGAAACTTTCTATTACACCAAAGCATCCGAAAGCGTCTTACTAGAGAAAAGCAAAACCCGATAGAGAAGAATTTGATAGATAGATAGATAGATCGAAACGTGAAATTAAAGCACAATGCGGGAAACACACAAATTATGAAAGCCATATGTATTGTTTGATTCTTGGAAGTTACTATGTGAGAAAACCAGAAATTATGGAAGCATGTAGTGTTTGATTGAGTAAATAGTTTTTTATGTCCTTACACTTTATTGATTTCGTATTTGTTGTCCCTCTTCATTTAATTTCATTCATTATGTCCCTGAACTTACAATTTACCAGATCACCCTGTCCTTTTTACACCCTACAGACGGTCGTTTGTCGTGATGCTGACACGTGTCACAAGACCTCTGCCCTTTTTTTAATCTTTTTTTCCCAATTTTTTTAATAATAATTTTTTAAAAAACAAATCATTTTTTAAATACAGTTAATGATGATAGGACCTACACACAAATACTAATTGCAAGGTGGCCCGGAACGTCCCGACGTGTGGAAGGAAGATTCGGGTTATGGTTCTTCCGACGGTTTGAGCCGGAATCTGGCGAGGTCCCCCGGTCGGAATCCGACGAGTTCTGGTCGTCTTGATTCAAAAAAATGCTCAGTTTTGTTCTTTGATCGGGTAGAAACAATTCGTGGTGATAACGTGTTATAAATAAAAGAGAATTGGGAGAGAAGTTTGAGGGGGAGAGAATTTCGGCGAAGCTTCGGCGAGACTTCGGTGAGGGCTCGGGTGAGCTTCAGACCCGGTTTTCGTTTTCATTCAGTTTTCTCTTCCTTTCCTTACATATATATAATATAAACTGGTATGTATTTGGTATGTATACAATGACATACATACATGTATAATACATGATTTATAACAAAATTATCTTTGTTGTTTACATAAGTGGTCCTTTCTGTGTGGCCTACACGTTAACTAATGACTCTAGACTGGAAGCAATTATACTTTTATTTTCTCTGATCTAAAAGTAATGACTATTTACAACCCCTATTGTCATCAAGATGCGACACCACCAATTCTGCAAGTGAATCGGTCCAAAAATAAAAACCTCCAAAAATGGAAATTTTGAAAAAATAGGAGAGGATAAATGCATTGTTGTAACGTGTTAATGTGCTTTTTTTTGGTCGAAACCTGGACTACATTCATTGAAACATAAATACAGAGTACATGAGTTGAGTTACAAAAGATGTTCTACACCCCCAAAATCAAACTATGAGTGTATGTTCCTATCCTCAAGAATGAGGTTACTGACTACAGTGGGACAGGAGTCCAAAACGGTTAGCTCCGGGCAGAAAGAGGGAGCTAACTATGCGACCGAACGTGCTACAATGTTAGCATCCTTATGTACAAAATCTAGGGAGCAATGATTTAAGGAACGCAACTGAGATTTAATTGCATCGACTATGTTGCCTAAATCAACTCCCCAATCAAAATCCTCCGAGATCCAATGGATTACGGCTTGTGCATTAGATTCAATCACTAATGGTGGCGTTTGCCAAGTACTTGCAATATGAAGACCCTGCAGAATGGCAAAAAGATCTGCAGTAAAACATGAGTAGGCTGGCAGCCTCGCGAAAAAGCCAGCAAGCCAATCCCCTCTGTCATTTCAATAAACGCCTCCCAAAAAAGTCTCTGCTCTCCCTACTGGTGAGAATCCAGAGACATTTAGTTTACAGGTTCCTATAGCTGGGAGATTCCAACTTGCAGGTGCAGGCATGTTGAGTTTTGTTGGGCCTCTATTATATCTTGAGTACTTCACGGCAAAAAGACAACTAGGTACCATATCTTTGATAGCTTTGATTGGGTAGACAATCTCAGCTTCATCACCTTCAAAAACCTATTGGTTCCTCCAACTCCAAGCTTTCTAGCAGGTCACCGCAAATGTAGTCCCCCAATTCTCCCAACCGAATGGGTTCTCTAAATTAAAACTCAACCAGACCTGCAGTGGCATATCAAAAAAATTCCCAGACAACAATTGCCTATTAAGGGATAGCTAAATCATTTTGATGCTAGCGTAGTCTCTGACTACATGAAGTGAGGTCTCCACCTCTGTATTACACAATGGACAGAGGTTAGAGTCAGTCATATGATGAAGAGCTCGCATGTCATTTGTCATAAGTCGATCCTGAGCCAATAGCCAGAGGAAGGAGCATACACGGTGTGGACCCTTCCATTGCCAAATTAAATTCCAGATTTTCTCCTTTAGTCTCCACTTCGGTTTCTCTAAAAGAGAATATGCAGAACTTACAGTAAAATTCCCATGCTTCTCCCCCAGCCAGATCGTTGTGTCTTCGCCTTTCTCGGGTCTTGGGGCAGGGAATTGCCATAAGGCCGACAAGGAGTCTCGAGGTAAGTGTGGCTGAAGGTATTCCCACTACCAGTTGCCTTCCATGGTTCACATATTACAGACATTAAAATTTTTCGAGTCTGTAGGTATGAGCTCCACATTTGGTTGCACCAACATATCTCGATGTAGCCATTTATCCCTCCAAAATAGTGGAGACTGTCCGTTCCCAATGCGCCATGCCACTTCATCCCTGAAGGTTGGCCAAATGGTCAGGAGGCTGCACCAAAGGTGTGATCCTGGTCGCTTCTTAAGTTCCAGAGGTAGTTGAGGTTGATCTTTTAAATATTTGGCACGAAAAATTTGGATCCATAAGGGTTCGGTTTCAGAACTAAGTCTCCATGCTACCTTTATTAGCAATGCATCGATTTTAGAACGTAGCTTCCTAATGCCAATACCACCTCTCTCTTTTGGTTCACAAACTCAGTCCCATGCCACTAAGTGCACCTTTCTTTGCTCCGAGGTAGAACCCCAAGTGAATTGTCTGTTTAGTTGGTCCAATTTGTCACAAAGTGCCCTTGGTAGGTAGATGGCCTGCATTGTGTAAACAAGCAATGAGGAAAGGACAGATTTAATCAATGTGAGTCTTCTCCCCAGTGATAAGTGCTTGGCTTTCCATCCACTGAGCCTCTTCTGCTCCTTCTCCAATATATGGTTGAAAGTGGCAGAACTGATTCTGTTATGTAGTAAGGGCACTCCCAAGTGTTTGCCCAAGTCTTTAGTCCTCCTAAAACCAAGCTTGGAACTAAGGGACTTGGCTTCCGAACTAGGAATGTTGTTGGAGAAGCACACTAGGGATTTATCCTTGTTGATTTTTTGACCTGAAAAGCAACAAAAATTATTCAAACAGTCAGTTATAACCAGTGTTTGTTCTCTCGAAGCCTCACCAAATAGGAGTAGGTCGTCGGCAAAAAAGAGGTGGGAGAGTTTAGGTCCCCCTCTTGCAAGCGAGATAGGTCGCTAACTCCTTCTTTCCACGGTTTGTCGGATCAAATGCCCCAGCCTCTCCATGCATAGCACAAAAATATACGGGGATATGGGATCTCCTTGACGGATGCCACTTGAGGGAGAAAAAGGTATAGAAGGCTCTCCATTCCAACACACTCGGAAAGATGCAGTGGAGATGCATCTCATGACCAGTAAGATCAATTACTGCGTAAACCCAATAATTTCTAGTGTATCCTGGAAGAAACTCCATCTCAATCTGTTGTATGCTTTCTCCAAGTCGATCTTTATCACCATCCACCCTGATTTACCTTTCTTCTTTTTCAAAGAGTGTATCACTTCCTATACAATGATGCTATTGTCAGTGATGTGGCATCCAGGGACAAAACTTGACTGCATAGGAGCGACCAAATCCGTTAGTAGAGGCTTGATCCGATTCACCACAAGTTTGGTAATCAACTTGTATAAGACATTGCAAAGTCCTACGGGTCAGAATTGGGTAATTATTTCAGGTTTTTCCACTTTTGGCAGCAATACTAACAGAGTTTGGTTCAATCGGTTATCCCACCACCCATTCTCTACAACATCCTTAATGTATTTGATGAGGTGAGGACCAAGTAGTTTCCACTGGGATTGATAAAACACAGCATGTAGGCCATCAGGCTCGGGGGATTTAAGAGGGCCCATCTGCATGATGCAACTTTTCACTTCATCCTCTGTGACGGGTAGCACTAGTAAGTCTTTTTGGTAGTGATCCAATTCTGGAAAAAGGTTTGGCAGGGAAAAAATGTGAGTAGCAGATCCTTCCTCACAAAACAAATTCTGGAAATAGTCAGAGGCTAAATGCTTCAATTCTGCTACGTTGGTTTGCCATTGACCAGAGTCATCCCGCAGCGCTTCCACTTTGTTTTGACATCTCCTGATTATGGCAGTGGTATGAAAAAATGCTGTGTTACGGTCTCCTTCTTGGATCCACTTACAGAGCACCTTCTGCGCCCAAAACACCTCCTGTTGTAATAAAATGGCATCAAGTTCTATTTTTAACTCAAGCTCCAATTTCGAGAGGTAAGGGGATGGTCTGTTCTCTAGGAAGCGTTGGAGTCCTGCTAGCCGATTCAGTAATCTTTTTTCTTCCAATGTATATTCCCAAATATCTTTTTGTTCCACTCCTGCACCTTAACAATGAATTCCTATGAAGCCAAGACCATATCTCTGTCTATGTTCCATGCCTAGTTGATAAAATCTTCAAAATCTGGATGTAATAACCATGCGGCCTGGAATCTGAATGGTCTATTACATCTTGGGGGGGGGGGGGGGGGGGGGGGGGGGGATGGGCAGCCATCCTTCAATAAGATGGGACAGTGATCAGAACCCACTCTAGGTAGGTGAAGAACAACTCCTTCTAGGTAGGCCAATCTCCAACTACTATTGCACAAGTATCTATCAAGTCTTGCTTGAAAGTTCCCTCTCTTCCATGTGAACTTACTGCCAGAGAAACCGAGGTCGAGTAGATTCGAACAGGAGACGCAGTTTTGGAAGGCTCTATTTGCCAAACCATGCCTACTAGATGCATCCTTCCTCTCATGGCTAGCTAGGATGACATTAAAGTCGCCCCCTAATAGCCATGGCTCAGATATGGATGATGCAAGTAACTCCAGGTTCCGCCACAGAAATTTCTGCCATTTTTCTTGTGGGCATGCATATATGGCAGTGAATAAGAAGGTATCAGTGTCCCTAGTGAAACACATGTGTATAAATTGAGGGTGATTGAATAGGATTTCAACCTGCACTCTTTCATCATTCCACAAAATCCAGATCCCTCCTACAAATCCGCGGGCCTCAACTTTGTGTGAGTTGTTAACTTTCAGTCTCTTGATAACTCTATTCGCTCTTGGGCCACTGATGCGAGGTTCCATCACAACAAAAATCTCCAGCTTGTGGGAGGCATTGAGGTCTCTGAAGTTCCTTACAAAACTATTTTTGCCAGCCCCCAGCAGTTCCAAGTCATTGTATTAATCATAAAATCAAAATGGGGGAGGGCAGACATCAAAACACCACGCCAGTGAGAGAAAGGAACCGGTTGGTCCCCCTCCTGGATCGGCAAGCCAGTGGCAGTAATCGGGTTGTGGTACTGTCGCTGATCAAAATCTGAGTCAATCGTCATGTCTGTTATGTCTCTGGAACACTCCTTATAACCCATCATGCAACCGTGATCTAACCCCTGCTATTAGTCGATTTGACTAGATTTAATTGTAATAGATTTTATTTTGTGTATTTCATATATGTGATTAGCACTTCAATTGAATTAATCAATTATTATCAGTTGATGTTTGGATGCAAAAAATTGTTCCCAATTTTGTGACTGTATCTTCCCTGATGTTTTTAAATTTTCTATATTTTCTGGCTTAATCAAATCCATGATCCTCCTTTGTTTTAGCAGGTTGCATAATGAACATTTTACCCTAAGGAAAAGGGAGTTGGACACATGGAGCAGTCCAATTGGGGCACGATGCATATAAATATGCTCAACCGTGCTCAAACCGGGGCACTTGTGTTCCATTACTAATGATTCACAGGCTAGAAACCCTGTAGGTTGTACTTTGGGTGGGTCTTTTATCTCTCCGTCTCCGTAGCCTTCGTCATCATCTGGTAAGCTTGTTGGTTTTTTCTTGGTAAAAACATATTATTTCTGTTTGTCTTCGACTGTCTCCTTTGCAACATTTGTAATTTACTGCTTAGTCATTTTATATCTGCCTACTTGGTATATATTAGGGAGGTCCAAAGTATGTGCCAATATCTTGCATTTACAAATAGGGAATTGTAAAGAATTATTTCAAGAGAATGTAAAATGTTGTATGCCCACCCGAATTGAATTCATGTTTCAAGGATATAAAATGTTGTAGTCTTTTTATTCTTAGATTTTTTTCTAGTGACTCAATTTAACTGATTTGTTCTTAGATTTTTTTTTGCAGTGACTCAATTTGGCTGATCCGGATACATTTAACTTCTGGGTGCTTCAATGTACTGGAATTGAATTCATGTTTCATTGATTGCCTCCATTGAGGCAATGGATTTGATGTCTTGAGTTGCATAGAACCTGGAGAATCTTTTGGACCTGGGGATAGCCTGCTTTTTGCTCTTATGGGTAAGTTTGTTGTTTTTTTTTTTGTGAAAACATGTCTGTTTGTCTTTGTCTGCCTCCTTTGCAAGACTTGTAATTTACTTCGTTGCTTTGCAGCGCATGTATTGTTTGACAATTTATGTTTACCTACTTGGTATCTATTAGGAGGTCCAAAGTATGTGCCTGTATCTTGCATTTGAAATTGGAAAGAATTATTTCAAGAGAATATATATTGTTGTATGCCTATCAGAATTGATATTATATTTCAAGGATATGGCCTTTTCCCCTTTGTAGAACATTTTGTAGTCCTTTTGTTCTAGGATTTTTTTTCCAGTTTTCTTATATTCTCTTGATGCATCTCTCTATGCCTGTTCTATTAAAATTGTGTCCGACTCTCAATCTTATGAAAATTTGTTTGTGACATTTACCCAAATCCAAATAGTAGCATTCCAAACAGTAGCATACCAACCAAATTACCATCCAAACTAAACTACAGGCAGTACCAAATTACCAAACTACAGGCAGTAAGTGAATTGTGGGAGAAACAAGGCAGATCCTTACGAAGTTAGGTACCGTTTGGTTTGGGGGACTGGACCAAAGTCCACGCGGACTTGGACCAGTGTCCACGTTTGGTATGTCTGGAGCGCCAAAGTCCACGCGAACCGGACTGGACTCGAGGCCCACGAGTCCGGGAAAGTCCGCGGACTTGAAGTCCACCTCAGGGGTGCGGCCTCCGAGTCCACCCGCTGTGGACTCGAAATTTTGGACAAAATTACCCACGCTATTTCCACGATATACCGAAAAACCCAGGGTAACAAAACCCTCATCTTTACACCGAAAACTCCCCAAATCCTCACTCGAGCTCTCCTCACTTCTCTCTCTTCTCTCTGCTCCTCTCTTCTTCCTCGTCTCTCTTCGCCCCCGTCTCCGGCGAAGCCTCCACGCCGTCGCTTCTGCACTCTCCAACGCCGTCGCATCGGTCTCTTCACTTCCTCTCTTTCTTTTGTTTTCTTCCTTCGTCGTCCATTCCATCTCCTTCTTCCTCTTCGTATTCCTCTTTCCCCGTCGCCGGTGGCCAAGCACGACCGTCTTCCACCCTCCGCCCGCCTGTTCCAACTTCCCCTTCGTTCTTCTTCCAACATCCCCCACCGAATCCATCCAAGCCTGCTTGAAATTAAAAATCCCCAAATTCAAATTGTAAAACCCTAATTTCTAAATTCCCAAATTAATCCCTATTGCAACTGTGTTTCGTGGAAATATGTTTATTTCATTCCATTTTCAGTATGATTAGCACATAACCATGTGTTTTTTATTTGTACAGAAGAGTTCATTGGAATCGCTGTGAGAGAGCTCGAAGGAGGCAGTGTTGACAGCTTCAGGTATGGTGTTCCTTTGCATAAACATTCGTTTTGACTGAGTTGCTGGTGTGGTTTGTGTGTGTTGATTGCCTACTTTTTGGGGTTAAAAATGTCTGATAACTACTGAATTGTCGAATCATTTGATGTCACTGGTAATCTTTCTCTGCATATCATGCATGATTTTCGCATCATCTCCCTGATGACTCAAGCTTTTAAGGCATAGTCTTACTCATATCAGAATTCTGCAGGCCAGTTTTTTCTACTTCACCTGGGAATATTAAAACAGAAGTTGGTAAAGGCAGGATGTGAACTAAAGATTCTTTTAAAATTATGGGAATAAAAGTAGAGATTCATTTCTGTCCTTTTTACTTATAACAGGAGATTCATTGCTTCCCAATGGAAACTTTCTCCTTTCTCCTGATGAAAACAATACTCGACAAGATATTATGTGGCATTTTGCCACCAAAGACCATGGCCTAATTTACCAAATGTCATGAAGACGTTTTTTGGTATATCTGAAACGTGTTTGTTTTCACTAAATACATGATAAGATAGCATAGGACAAATCAGCATTTCAAACTTGTTTGTTTCTATAGTTCTTGTGACTTTGTTAGTTGTTAGACAGACACATTAAATTGGTACACGAGTGGGTGGCTAAGGATCTGCTCTGTAGAAAAAAAAAGATAATGACATGATTTCTAGATGATTTGTATGGGAACTGATCCTAGACAGGTTAATATGTAAGAAAGACACAGATGATGCATCATACACTGTTATCCATAAGCATTAGCCGATACAGATGACACATCATATACTGTTATCCATAACTAACAATGAAAAGGAGTTATTGAGATATTGGACAATATTTGCTACAACTGGGCAAATCAGGAAACTGTAACATTCTTTCTCTCTCTTTTATCTCTTTCTTATTATATAGCAATTCGTCTAAATAATTGTACATTTCAGTTTAATGTTGATGAATGTTCTCACAATTACAGTCCTTTTGTACATTTCAGTTTAATGTTGATGAATGTTCTCACAATTTCAGTCCTTTTGTGTATGCAGAAAAATCCAAAGGCGAAGTACCAAGCTTG
This sequence comes from Turnera subulata, assembly GCA_028386065.3. Lineage (NCBI taxonomy): Eukaryota > Viridiplantae > Streptophyta > Magnoliopsida > Malpighiales > Passifloraceae > Turnera > Turnera subulata. The sequence goes on from JAKUCV010000726.1 coordinate 17,676, forward strand.
GTCACCTTTCCCCGAGTATGAACGATTGTGTCATATATTTGGGCATGACCATGCTACAGGTGTGATCCAAATAAACCAACGTAGGGAGAGGGAGAAATGCCTCGCCGAGCAACAGCAGGAGCAGCAGGCCAATGAGACTGCAGATGAGGGGTTGCCCCAACTGAAAATGTGCCGGAAAATGTGACTGAAAGTCATCTGAACATGCGTCATACCTCTTCTGATTGACCCCTTTGGTGATTTAGTGAAGACTATGAAGGATTTTGTGATAGATTCAAAGGAGGAGGGAGTGAAAATGTGTGAAACAATTGCTGAGAAGAAGCAGAAAGGTGCAGAAAAGGAAGAAGATGAAGAAGATGAAGAAGTTGTAATTGATGAGCTGGCAGCTATTGTGAATGAGCTGGAACGTCTTGAGGTGCCAATGAAGACAGTGATGGTAGCAGTGTATAGGATGCAAGTTGAGCCGAAGCATATCAAGCTGTTTTGGAGGCTGCGTGACTCAGCCAAGGTCGAATGGGCTCAAAAATTGGCAAGTGTATGAAGGTCTTGAAGCTACTTTTTTAGGATAAGAAGCTACTTTTTAGGTTATTGCTTTGTATGGAATGGTTGATGGCTAGTTGTTCTATTTGTTCTTACATGTTTTTTTGTGACTGATAAATGCATGCTTCCCAGTTATGGTTATGACATTACTGTGACTTGTGATGCTGTTTTTGTGGCTATGAACTAATGGTTTGTAGTACTTACACATAGGTAGTGTTACTTGTTTTGGTTTGTTGTTATAATGCTTTATGAAGCCAGTTTTTATCCCTATTATTGTTGCAATTTGTAATCTAGATGGTCTTTTTCAAGCACAACCATAGCTCTTGTGAAGAGAAATTATTGTATTAAGCATGGAGCCTCACTTTATAGCATAAATATGCGATGATCATGCTCAGGTAGGATTAAAAGATTGGGCTACCATAACAATATATATGGAGATTTCTATAATAATTTTCTTTCTCTGCCGACAACTTCATTAACAATGAAAAGGAGTTATTGAGGGAGATTTCTTTAATAATTTTCTTTCTGTGCCGACAACTTCATTAACAATGAAAAGGAGTTATTGAGGGTTAATGAAAAGGAGTTATTGAGGAATAATATTATAGATTGATCAGTTTGGCAGGGAGAAAATAACAGAAAAAACTTACAAAAATCATATATTGTACACGTGTTTATAAAAATAATGAAAATTATGAGATAGGACTTAGAATTTTCCATTTACAACATATAAGGGTATTCATGTCATTTCTGCTATCTAGTCCAAGTCTAGTCCATGCATAACCAAACATCTTTCCTTTGGACTAGCTTTAAGTTCACTATATACAGTACAGGCAACCAAACACAATCTGGCCTTATCCAAGTCTAGACCAGGCAAGTCCAGTTTAAGTCCAGATGGACTTGGACTGTCAGTCCCCTGTTCCAAACGGAGCCTTATTGTGTGGTTGGCTCCAACTCTCCTAAAAGTCTTAGTACTTCTCCCCATCCAATTCGCTGTGTTGGATTGATTCTTGTGCAGCCTTTCACTATTTGCTAATAAGGGATGACAACTGTGACTTTTTCTTATAATTCTGACAAGTGTACAAGTGTTTATGGCTAACTGCAGGTATTACCTTTGCATTTTTCTTCCAGAGATCCGCCTTCCACAAGTTCAAGCACGAGGTAGCAGACATGGTCTTCACCTTGATGGGAGCCAACAAGCTTGACGATGTTGGGTGGTTCAGATTGGTGAGAGTTTGTAGCTCAGTCTGCAGTCATGTTTTGTTATGATTATCATACATTCACTGCTTTTTTTTATTTCTTTTCTACTAATGTAGAAAAAACCCCCAATTGTTGATTTGAAAAAACTTACATTGAAATACTTTTCATTGTCCTTTCCGCTTATCTTGATTGCAACATTCTTTTCGTCATCATACCAATTCGGGTTGTCCACGTCATTCGGATCTCCGCTGAAGTAGTTTTTAAATTCATATACCCCTCTACAAACTTTTCCATGTTCTCGAGAGCCGAGCTGCCTGTCATCTTTACTCTCCTCACCACCTGCTGCTGCCCTTCGACCCAGTTTTGGCATACGATCAATTTTAGTTTTGGTGAATTGTATTGGGGTTTGAGAAGCCCCTCCAGTGTTCCTGTAATTGTATAAGTTACAGTGATGGGCCGTACAAAGAAAATGGGCGAACAAAGGAAATGGGCGAGCAAAGACAGTCTAGAAACAGAAAAAACAATTAATCACCCAAGAAACCCAAACTAAAACTCTGGAAATTGATAGATCTGAAGAGGGATAGTATTATTCACCCTATAAACCCTAGAAATTGAATAGATCTGAAGATAATCACCTACAAACCCGATTAGAAACTCTAGAAATGGAACAGATCTATAGTGGAATAATGATAATGATAAACCCTAGAATTGTAATCACCCACAAAAGAAGCGGTTACTTTGGAACAGGAATTAGTAGGGGTGAGCAAAAAATCTGAAAATCCGAAATCCGTACTGAATCTGAATGAATCCGTACCGAAAAGAGGAAATCCGAACTATTCCGTAACGAAACAAAATGAAATCCGAACTGTTTGATGAGAAATGGAATGGAATGAAGTTTTAATCCGAAAATCCGTGGAGCTCCGAGATCCGAACAAAAGTGTAAATAGGTAGTGCCAACAAAATTGAACTTGGAGCCCCAACCAAATTTCATATTCTTTACAATAAAAATTGGAAGAAAAATAAAAAGTATGTAATAAACTTGATATTTTTAGCTTTTATTTTATTTTCATAACAAAATATTTTAATTTTTGTACTTTATTTTTAAATATAAATTATGCCATGATTTTATAAATATTATTTTGAGTACCAAATAAGTAAATATGGTTATCATATAAAAATTTTAAAAAATATAAACATTGTATTATTTTTATACAAATACATTAAATAATATTTTTATAATAATAATGTTATAAAATAAATTTATACATTTTATAAATGGAACTGTTTAAGTTGCAAACGCATGGTTTATTGTAGTTTTGTAAAAAACGACGTAGTTTCAACTGAGCTTTTAGAAAATTGCTAACTAGTTAATAGGCACATAAAAATATAATTTAGAATTTAGAGTGTTACAAGACTACAAAGGTATGGTTATTCTATTACTTATTTATCAAGCTAATAGGAAAGAAAGTAAAGAAGAAAAAATCCCAAAACTAAGAAACTAAGAGTATAACATTGGTAATAGTAATATATTATGTGTATTAAAATAATTTTACGTAATGACTTACTCTTCTATTATTTAGTGAATATATAATGATTATAAGTTATTTTGAATTCATTATCGAGGAGTCTTTTTTATGTATATTTTATCGTTGAATTATTTTTTCTCATATTTCTCTAATTTGGTACGAAATTCATGTATTATATGTATGTTATTTGCATATTTGGTTTAGTTTTTTCATTATTTTTCCAACTATGGTTTTATGAAAATTCCGAAAATCAGTAAGATCCTCCGAGAATCCGAAAATCGATGTTCCGTGGAGATCCGAAAATCCATAAAATCCGTACCGAAATTATGGTCTCCGAAAATTATGGAGCTCCGAGAATTATAAATGGAATGGAGTGCCGTAAGACAAGAACCGAAATATTTGGAGCTCCGTTCCGAAATTGGTATTTGGTACGGAGACTGTACCGTGCTCACCTTACCAACAAGCCAATTTGAAACTCTTAAATGGAATAGATCCAACGTCCAACCCATCTAGGGTTAAGAATCAGAGAAAATGGGCTAAGAATTCTCCCACAGAAGAACGGGTTACTCTAGAACAACAATTACCCACAAACCAATTTGAAACCCTTAAATGGAATAGATCCAACCTCCAACCCATCTAGCGTTAAACATCAGATAAAATGGGTTAAGAAATCACATCAATAGGCAAGAAATAAACTGAAAAAAATGGGTTACAAGATTTAAGCAACAAAATTAACAACCCATCCAAATATTACCCGTAAGTTCCTCCCGCCATGACTGATCAATGTAACTCCTCTCCTTCTTCTCTTTTGTTTCTTTTTTCTTTTCTTTCTATCTTGACTTCTCCTCTGTATAATTTTTTTTTTATGAGAATGTTTGTACGCTTTCCAGTATACTTGTTTATTAGTTAAAGAATAATATGCTTAGGTTTTTTCTTTTGCCTTTTTCTTTGCTGTCTTATTTTTTTAATGATTTTTTTTAATTTTCTGTATTTTTACACTTTCTAATATGTACTCTTACCTAGCTAAGGAAATTGAATCTAAGAAATATATCTCGAAAAATGTATATGTCGACCTATTCATAGAAAATCAATTTTTTAAAATTTAATTATGTCTAAGTTCTAATTTAGATACTATTAAATAATGTAGTCAGCTTTAAATTACATAACTTTTACTATGTTTTACACGATAACTCTTGGGCTACACTTGATGGGCCTTTGGAGGCACTATCTCTGTATCAAGTCCCTGGTCAGGTTCATATTGGGCCAGGTATAGTTTCCTATTGTTTTCGAAATCTGTAAACTTTTGTTCCTTTTTTGTTCAAAATAAAACCTTTGATTAGCTGCCATGAGATACGGGGAAATGGTCATTTCCATTTTATGTATTCATTTTAAAAATTTTACTGTAATACTGTTCAATTCCTACAAATTTCAAACGTTTTTTTTTTTAGCTATTTTATGCAGCTGTTGGATAGACCTTCAATTCCATGCCCTAAGAAGGGGAGCACACTGACCTAAGAGAGTTTTTGCATCCTTTATACGTTTAGTTTAAGCAGCAGAGCAGGTCCAAATTCTTGTAAAATATAACTATCAGTTTGCTAAATTTCGTGCTGTGATGTCAACATACATTTTGTTGAAAAGGATGGCAAGATATGTACCCAAGAAAAGGATGGGAAGATTAAGAACGGGCGTGTTGTGTGGATTTTAACTCATTGATCACCAATAAGCTAATCTGATTCTGCATCAAGGTCCATATACCCCAAGGATGTTGCTAATTGGATACCATAAACTAAAGCACGGGCTTCAGCAACATCAATAGATATTTGAGGCTCACTACGCCATCGAAGCAAGCATTACTATGTCACCAATTGAATCTCGTACCGCAACACCAAGACCACATCGTTAATTGGATGGAGATTGAACAGAGGATAATGTAGTCTCCATGATTGCATTGGCCTCCTTGTAGCTAGAGAGAGTGGTCAACTGGTCATAACCATATCCACCACATAGACAGGCGGCAGCTCTTGCCTTTCAAAATACAGTTTGCTTCGAGAAAACCAATTTCCCCACAACACCACAACACCATCATCCACTTCTCTATGACACCAACATCACCAGCAGACCATAACTCTAAGAACCACGCACAGAAAGTGGAATTTTGAGGGATTGACAAAGCCATATCCCATTTAGTAATAGTAGCATTCCATACAAGGGCGGCCTATGAGCACTGGAAAAATAGATGGGATGCATATGTTAGCACGGGGAGTCGCCCGAAAAATCGGGGAGACACAAACGAGGCCCATTTGATATTTACGCGCGTTGGGTTTGGACACCACAAAATAACCCCCTCAAAGTGTGAGCTTCGTTTCTTTCACATTGGGCTTGGGCTTGGGCTTACTTCCCCTACAACGAAAACATCTTCTACAACATCCAATAGCTCGCTTTGTCTTGACCTAGCTCCACATGAGGCAGCAACCATAGAGCCAAACTATGTCGTGAGTCCATTCTGTCCCATCCGCTACCACTTGTTAGCATTGGGAGTCGCCCGCAAATCGGGGAGACACAAACGAGGCCTAGGTGAGATCCGCACGTGTGGGCTTGGACACCATATGGTAACTCAAAACCTTAAGGCATTTGGTATATGGGTCCTCCCCGCTTATATTTCACTCTCGGAATGGATTAGGTTGAGGTAATAAAACAAATATATAGGGATAAAAGAAATTACAAGAACAAAATAGATGAAACTTTTTCTATTTAGAGATAATCTATAGTTTAATTAGTTAATATATATTCATAACAATATTTTGAGTTTTAATCAATCCATAGTACCACAAAATTAAGAAACAAGATAGTTAGGTAAAATTTTGATACAATTTAAGTGGTAATTTTGAGAAAACAAAGCCTATGTAATATGTGCTAACAAGGGAAAAAAACCCATTGTTTATTTATAAAACTAGTTTCTCTACACATGCGATGCACGTGATACGATAATTATCTCCAATAGTAATTAATGTTTTACAAATAATAAACAAATTATATAGATAAAAATATTTTATTTAAATTAGGAATAAATATAGTTTGAATGAGAATGAGTAATTATTATACTGAACATATTTATTGATTTTTTAATTTTTTAAAATTTTACTATTTTTAAAACATTATTGAAAATATTTATTTTAGTTAATAATTTTCATTAGATTTTAAAATAATAATATTAATATTTGTATGAGACATGCCCTATTTTTAAAATTAATATTACTTTTTTCTTTATTCACTAACCTCCTCTTCTCTACCTACACTTATTGATCATATTTATTTTTATTTTTAAGTTTGTGCACCATTTATCTCTTATGTAAAATTTTTTACATAGTTCTTATTATTCTATTAATTTTTTAGGATTTCTTATTATTTATATAAAATAATGATTCTTTTTTCAATTATTTATTTTAGTGAATATGTTTAGTTTATAACTTTTACCTACCTTCATAAAATTTTGTACAAATATATTTTTCACTAACTTTTATTTTTGGATAGACTACTCCACAAAATTATTTTAATGTTCGAATCCTCTAGAAATCATTATCAATGTTTCTAATATTCTTTTTAGGCAGATTTATCATTTACTTGTGTTAGAAAATTTCAAGTAACAATATTTTCTTTATTTTTTCATAATGCTTATCGCAATCTATCTTTGTTGATTTTTTGTAAAACATGAATTCATTTTAATAATTATAAAATATTATTTTTAATAATTACATACATTTTATATATATTAATTTATTTTATATATCATAAAATTTATATATCATATTTATTTTATGATCCCAAATTCATTGTGTTTAACTAAGTATTTTATTAATTTTTTTAACTTCTTTATCAATTATGTAAGAGTCATATTTATCAACAATCATTTTATAAAATGTTTTGAAATATAATCATAAATTTTATTCTTTCCAAAAAGCCTTCTAAATCAATTTATTTTCAATTTTGTCTTAACAGTAATATTATTCTTTTTAAAATTTTATAAAATTTCTTTGTCCGCTTAATTTTTTTCATTCACTTGCTTATATATCCATTTGGTTAAATAATTGTGATTATCCATTTTTTAATTTGAAATAATACTATTTAGTGATAAATATTTTATTACTTTATGTTAAACTTTATCATATTTTATATCAATTTCAAATTTATCTATAATAATTTACTTTAATTTTTTACTACTCTAGAATATCATTGTATAAGCATTTATATTATGTGGTAATTTTTCTATGAGTTTATTATTTATATTAGTTATTTATGTCTATATTTATTCCTTGAACCTATTTTTTAATCACTTTTGCTAATATTTTTAATTTATAAATTTAATATTTTTTTTTAAAAATAATTTTATTTATTTTTTAAGATATGATTATTTTATGAGAATTTAGATTAATTATTAGTTAAATATTAAAATTTGTTATAGTTATTTCAATAATATTTTAATGCCTAAATTTCTAAAATATCTTCTTTAATATGTGATATATTTTTATCCTCTAATCCGTCTCTTTTGATTTTTATATATTATAAATAAATTATAATTATTTTTATTAATTAAAGTATTACAATATCATTTTATAGTGAGATTACATTATATTAGCTCTTCTCCAATAAATTCCTCTTTGATACTATTTTTTTATTTTTTAATGTTATTATATGTCAAATATATTGATAATTTATTATTTTGTGAGATTTTTTCATTTTTTATGTTAATTTTTTTATAATTTTTTTATTTGTATTAAAACATTAAATTTTTAACTTTATCTTTTTTAATTTAATTGGAAATAATTTTTAGAATCTTTTGATCCTCCATTACTTCTCTTCCGATTTTTATATATTTGAAACACCCCGACCCGGATTTACCGTACACAGTAAACACGTGTCGAAACTGTAACGACCCGACCAAATAAAGCCCAGCATACAGTGTATACAACAGAAACTCTGGCTCAACAGCCCAAAAGATAAACATCAGAAATCTGGCCCTTCGACCCAACATGAAAACTCGTCACCCGAACCCCAAGGACATCAACAATAATAACCATCCAGCCCAGTGGCCTAACAATGCACAGCGGAAGACTTAACAACATCACAGCGGAAGACTTAACTTAAAAACATGACACTGTATGCATACCCGATGCAAACTATGGATCCAAGTCCGGTCCAAGGGATAACGCCGTAGCCTGTCTGGAATGCATTATACCTGAACCACAAATAACTCAACCTACGGGTTGAAAGCCCGTAGGTGAGGGGTGAGTCCGAAACGCTCACCGGTACAAAATGTACAATTATGGATAACAGTCAATATGCAACACTATAAATTCTCAAGGTCGAAAACAGGCATAACAGCCAAACCATACCAATCCAAAGGACTCGACCAAAAACTCGACCAAGACCAAAAGGACTTAAACAAAAATCCAATTTCCAATTTTATCTTTCCGGGCCCCGTCACGCATAAGCTAGGGCCGAACGAGGTTATCAACCTGTTCCTGGTGCCAGATCAAAAGAACCCAGGGATAGACATCCCAATAACCAAACAGGGATAGACATCCCAAATAGAACACAGGGATAGACATCCCAAATATCAATCACGGGATAGACATCCCAAGCATAGACATGCTTATCACAAGTAGCCCGATCATGGCCACCACAAAACAGTCTCAAACCTCCGGTCGCACCACTACTTACCACGTGACAATTATCTCAATATCATCTCAGGGATCAACATCCCAAACCAAAACCAAAACCAAAACCAGGGATCAACATCCCTCCGGGATCGGCATCCCAAAACCAAATCACAAATTATTATTAATTCCTTTATTCCATTATTCAAAACCGACACAGGGATAAACATCCCAAAACTCAAACCAAATCAAATCACCGGGATAAATTTCCCAACAATCAATCCACAATGCAACATAGTGGAAAAATCAACAAACACACAACAACCGAGTAATATAGGCACATATTGAAAGAAAGTCCATCCTCACCTTAGCCAATTACTCAACTCTGAAAACATCAACCGGTCCAAAGCCGGTTCCTCGGGGAACAGCCCGATATCATAACCTATACATCAAACAACAACATGCACGTATAAGATGCACATAATCGGTATGTCATGATGCCAATATTGCGAAATAAACCCATCCCAGTTCATATCCTTTATTATCGTCCTTTACCGAAAATATTATATCGTACGCATATCCGAATACTATTTCGGTCAACATTTAATTAAAACTCTTTTCAAATATTTGTAAAATAGTTACACTTTTTTTCCAAAATAATAAACAACATAATTTTTCTGGAAATAAATACAAATTAATAAATATTCACTTTTATTTTCTAAAGACGAAATACTTTTCCAAAACAATTATACAACAACATAATTATATATATTTTAGAAATATTAATTATGTATATTTCCAAAGGTAGTTCCATCATTTCCAGAAAATAATAATACACCAGAAAATATATGCATGATATATAAATTTTTCCAAATAACATAATAATGATTTTTCAAACAAAACATAGTTATTTAATTTTCCCAAAAAAAATCAAAGTATGTATATATATATATATTCTTCAAAATACCATAGTTAAACTGACCATAACTTTCTCACAGTAAATATATATATTTTTTCCAAAATTAAATACCCAAAAAAATAATATTTATAAATATATATATATTCTTTTTTTTAAGGAACCCGGCTAATCAACCCAACCAAACCAGGCGCGACCCGGTCACGACCCGCCCGTGAAAACGGGTTGCTCACCTGCAGACGGCGACCGGCGTCGCGGTGGCGGAGCAGGAGCGCGGGGAAGGAGATCCGTCGGGTCTCTGTCGGGTCTTCGTCTCCTGTGCGCGTGTCCGACGGCGGAAAGCGACGTGGGCAGCGGCGGTCGAAAGGCGACAGCGAGAGCTACACGATGGTGGCGGCGGTGTGGCGAACGGCGGCCTGGAGCTCCTCGTGGTGAACGGTGACAAGAGGGGCTGGGGAAGATGACACTGTTCACTTTTTTTTCCCATTTTCCATTCTTTTTTTTCCCATTTTTTTCTCTATTTCTTTTCTTTCTTTTCTTCTATTTTTCCGATTTCTGATTGGTTTATATTTTTTTTTTCTTCTCTCTTGTTTTTTTTATATTTTATGTATTTTTTATAATTTTTCTTTCTTTTTTCCTCTTTTCTTTTTTTTTTTCTCTCCCTCTCTTTTTTTTCCTTCCTTCTCTTTTCTTTTTTTCTCTCTTCTCTTCTTCCTTCCCTCTTCCCGCTTCTGATTTTATAAAGCTGAAAAGGAGAAAAAAACTGTGTGACATGTGATCTTCAATAATACAGGTGGGTTCGACCCGGACCAGAAAATAACTGATACCCCCTTAGTTATTTTCCGGTGTGATTTTCCGAGGATTCCGGGACCCGAAAAATACCAAATTTAGTCCGTAAAATCCACGGAAAAATCACGATCGCGGGAAAAACTTCGGTTACGAAAAACGACGCTCGATTTACCTTGGATTAATTACCCAAGATTAATTCAAAAGTAAATCGCTGTAGAAAGACTTTTACAGTCCCGGAAAAAATACCAATTTTTTACCCGGGCTGTTACAGTCTACCCACCTTAAAAAAGAATTTCGTCCCCGAAATTTCGTCTCATATGTGGGTCCTACCACAATAAGCTTCTGGTAAACTCTACCAGGTGTCCAAGCTCATCATGAGATACCGCTTATACCCTTAAGCGACATCTCATCCGCTTATAAAAACTGAGCCTCATGACTGGCAAACTCACACACAGCCATGGACTCTCCACTGAGAACAAGGACCACCTCTGACTCCGAGGATAACAGCTACATCGGTGGTACTGCCTTCCCGACAAGCTCCGATGATGAACCTCCGAAGAAGCGGTTCAAGACCAACATCATCGGCCTCAAGGAAGGTATGGTCGTCTCCCCAAGACGGCGAAAGAAGCGTGCTGGTAAAGAAGCTGATGATCGGAAAGGCAAAGCAACGACCGAAAGCAGCACTCCACAGCAGACACTGACGCAGCTGAACGTCTCGCTGAGGAAGGTCAGCTCAGCGGTGATGTAGATAGAAATGGCGTGTGCGGAACTCTTCCCACACATGAGAAACATCCAAAAGCTTGTAAAAGACCTAGAGAAGCATGTATCTCCTTAGAGTACTTCTTCTCTGTTGTAAAACTGTTACGAAATAAATAAAACAAGCTTTCTTTTTTAAAACAAAACTCTTTTTACAGTTATGAAAATCTCATGTTAAGAGAAAATCAACATCTCAGAGCAGAACAAAAATCAACAATAAGAATGTAAAATCAAACATAAAATAATTAAAAACAAAACTCGTTTAATAAAACCAAAACAAAAAGAAGTTAAACAAAACAAAGCTCGCTTCATGTTCAGCGTCCTAGATCGGTTGTACAGGTCCTCGAACACGAGAAACGCAACGTACATAGTTGACGGAGACGTCAGTACTTCACGCAAAAAGGAAACGCCCGTTATCTCGCACGGTGATGACCACGAGCACGTCCTGTATGCTTCGAAAGAAACGATATCCAACGTGTCCACAAACCAAAAACGTCGTTCAGATACCTATCTCTCCACGATGTTCAACAGATGCATCCTTGTCGTACATGCACGGTATTCGAGATATCGTCCCATCAATCTGGCCACAGCGGTCACGGATGCACGTAATAAAAGATGTATGAAAAGCCATAAAGAGAAAAAGCAGAAAGCAAGGTAAACAACCGTGAAAGAAAAACGCAAGATGGAGAAGAGCTGAAAAACTCTTGCATTTGTAACCCAAAAACATATAAAGCAATGAAGCAAAAATCCAAACACTGGCAAAATTTTCAAAAAGCAAAATCCAATCAATGGCTAAATTTTCAAAAAGCAAGACTTGAAAAACATAAACGATTTGGAGTTTGTGAAAAAGCTTCTACTTTTCCTATCACCAAAAAATGTTTTATATATATACATTTTTTTCCTTTTTCTTTTTCTTTTCTACTTTCTCTTTTTTTCCCTTTATTGTTTCTTTCTATTTTTACTTCCTTCTTTCTTTCTCTCTATTTTCTGTGTTTGTTTGTTTTTTTCTATTTCCTTCTCTTTTTTTTTTTCATCTTCTTTCCTTTTCTTTTTTTTCCTTTCTTTTTTTCCTTTCTTTCCTATTTTTTTCTATTTCTATTTTTCATTTCCCGGGGATAGGTGGGGTCTAAACTTTTGAAAAACGGGCAAACATTTTTCTATAAAAGGCAAAACGGTAGAAGACAAACCCATAAAGCATCCCAAAGAAACCAAAACGATCAAGCAAAGAAAACACAACGTTCAGAAAAAAACAAAACACCAACGTGCAAAACAACATGCCATCTCCATCTACCGTCTTCTTTGTCGAAGGTGCCTCCCTCGGAAGAAGAAACTGGTTGTCCTAAAGCATCATCAATGAACGGCAAGAGGAACTACCAGCCGAACTCGGCAGGATCCCTCGACTGGTGTTTGTCGACAAACTCTACTCCTCCAGATTCTACGTCTCTCCCATGGAAGAGACGTTCTTCTTGGACGACCAAAGCACCCTGAAGACCTCCTTCTATGGCTCGGCCAACTCCATCATATTTTTCGTCTCTGAAAACTTGAGGAGTTCAACCTGGAGTCTACTTGTAACTACCTGAACCAAGGTAGTTATTACGAGGTCTCGATGACTGCCCGGAGTGTTCAACGCGTGTCTAGGTTACCAGCTACCTGGCCAAAGGTGCGCTTGCTACTCTGGAACTGTAGAGGAATCACAAGGCATTCCCACGAGTTCGTGCGTACCCTGAGGGACTTGAAGAACCAATACAAGCCCAACATGGTACTGCTCACGGAGACCCGGTGGCAGCCTGAAGACAATCACGGTGTCATACCACTTCGGTTCCCTCTAGCAAACCGATTCGAACTTCCTGGTCAGAACAACACGGGCGGCATGTGGTTTTCGTGGAACGAGAGCATCAGGGTCAACATCGCCAGTGACCCTACTAGCTTCAGGGTCAACGTTGTACCAAATAGATAAATATTTAAATAATAATAATAATGTAATAGTAATGTAGTAAAAATATTGTAATGATAATATTATGAATAGTATTTATATTCCTGCACGTTTACGGCATCATTTACCTTTTATGTGAATGTTATGCGACAAGCTGGCATCCCTCGACTGGATCCATTATGCACTGACTAAATGATATAAATGCACAATAATAACCAATGGAGCGAGCTATGCACAACAGATAAGCAAAACAGTCACCCAAGGACCTACCGCCCGTTCCGCTACGAAAATGAAACACCCCGACCCGAATTTACTGTACACAGTAAACACGTGCCGGAACTGTAACGACCCGACCAAACAAAGCCCAGCATACAGTGTATACAACAGAAACTCTGGCTCAACAGCCCAAAAGATAAACATCAGAAATCTGGCCCTTCGGCCCAACATGAAAACTCGTCACCCGAACCCCAAGGACATCAACAATAATAACCATCCGGCCCAGTGGCCCAACAATGCACAGCGGAAGACTTAACAACAGCACAGCGGAAGACTTAACTTAAAAACATGACACTGTATGCATACCCGATACAAACTATGGATCCAAGTCCGGTCCAAGGGATAACGCCGCAGCCTGTCTGGAATGCATCATACCTGAACCACAAATAACTCAACCTACAGGGTGAAAGCCTGCAGGTGAGGGGTGAGTCCGGAACGCTCACCAGTACAAAATGTACAATCATGGATAACAGTCAATATGTAACACTATAAATTCTCAAGGTCGAAAACAGGCATAACAGCCAAACCATACCAATCCAAAGGACTCGACCAAAAACCTGGACCAAGACCAAAAAGACTTAAACAAAAATCCAATTTCCAATTTTATCTTTCCGGGCCCCGTCACGGATAAGCTAGGGCCGAACGAGGTTATCAACCTGTTCCTGGTGCCAGATCAAAAGAACCTAGGGATAGACATCCCAATAACCAAACAGGGATAGACATCCCAAATAGAACACATGGATAGACATCTCAAATATCAATCACGGGATAGACAACCCAAGCATAGACATGCTTATCACAAGTAACCCGGTCATGGCCACCACAAAATAGTCTCAAACCTCCGGTCGCACCACTACTTACCACGTGACAATTATCTCAATATCATCTCAGGGATCAACATCCCAAACCAAAACCAAAACCAGGGATCAACATCCCTCCGGGATCGACATCCCAAAACCAAATCACAAATTATTATTAATTCCTTTATTCCATTATTCAAAACTGACACATGGATAAACATCCCAAAACTCAAACCAAATCAAATCACCGGGATAAATTTCCCAACAATCAATCCACAATGCAACACAGTGGAACAATCAACAAACACACAACAACCGAGTAATATAGGCACATATTGAAAGAAAGTCCATCCTCACCTTAGCCAATTACTCAGCTCTGAAAACATCAACCGGTCCAAAGTCGGTTTCTCGGGGAACAGCCCGATATCATAACCTATACATCAAACAACAACAAGCATGTATAAGATGCACATAATCGGTATGTCATGATGCCAATATTGCAAAATAAACCCATCCCGGTTCATATCCTTTATTATCGTCCTTTACCGAAAATATTGTATCGTACGTATATCCGAATACTATTTTGGTCAACATTTAATTAAAACTCTTTTCAAATATTTGTAAAATAGTTACATTTTTTTCCAAAATAATAAACAACATAATTTTTCTGGAAATAAATACAAATTAATAAATATTCACTTTTATTTTCTAAAGACGAAATACTTTTCCAAAACAATTATACAACAACATAATTATATATATTTCAGAAATATTAATTATGTATATTTCCAAAGGTAGTTCCATCATTTCTAGAAAATAATAATACACCAGAAAATATATGCATGATATATAAATTTTTCCAAATAACATAATAATGATTTTTCAAACAAAACATAGTTATTTAATTTTCCAAAAAAAAAAATCATAGTATGTATATATATATATATTCCTCAAAATACCATAGTTAAACTGACCATAACTTTCTCACAGTAAATATATATTTTTTCCAAAATTATATACCCAAAAAAATAATATTTATAAATATATATATATTATTTTTTTAAGGAACCTAACCCAACCAAACCAGCCCCGACCCGGTCGCGACCCGCCTGTGAAAACGGGTTGCTCACCTGCAGACGGCGACCGGCGGCGACACAGGCGCGAGAAAGACAGGGCGAGGTCGGCGACATCGAGGCAACTCACAGGGCGGTGGAAAGGCGGCGCGAGGTGTCGCGGTGGCGGAGCAGGAGCGCGGGGAAGGATATCCGTCGGGTCACAGGGATAACCAAAACCTGGGATCAACATCCCTCCTGGATCGACATCCCAAAACCAAATCACAAATTATTATTAATTCCTTTATTCCATTATTCAAAACCGACACAGGGATAAACATCCCAAAACTCAAACCAAATCAAATCACCGGGTGTAACGCCCCGGATTTTTATAATTTGAATTTTGGAATTTTCGAAAATTTATTCCAATTTTACCCTTGAGGTATTTTTGAGTTTTAGTCGTGGAAATAAATTATTTTTCCTTGGAAATGTCAATTTCCAGTTGGGATTTCTCATGCTTCGGGTTTCGTTGATATCGGAATGTGTTTCGGGGTGAAACATGGGTCTTGTTGTGTCTTCGATCGAAACTACGTCGTTTTGATGGTTAAAAAAAAAAAGGAAGGCTGAGGCGCGTTGACCGCGCCTAAGCGGACGACGGGTCGTCCACTAGGGCGGCCAACCCTAGCCGATCCTTCCTCTTTTCTTTTTCCCTTCTTCCTTCTCCCCTCCCCTGTTCTTCTCTTCTTTCTTTTCGGCCGCCGCTCCAACGGTCATGTCCCCCAACGTTCTTGTCTTCCACTACCATCTCCAATCACGCCATCAACAGCCAATAAATCCCCAACCCCCTCCTTCTTTCTTGTTATCTATTTTCTCTCTCACACACACACAAACCGGAGCCGCCATACTTTCTTTTCCTCTCCACTTCACATCACCAAGCCTCAAGCCGCCTTGTCGCTGCTGCACCGTGGGAGGAGGGAGGTTGCAGGTCCGGTGCGCCTGGGTGGAAACCTCGAGGAGGGCGCTCGGATTGCTGCTGTAGGACTCGCAGGTAGGCGGCCGTCTTACCTTTTCCCTCTTTCCTTTGCTTGTTCAATTCCGGTGACGAGGTGGGAGTTGTCTCTAATCGGTTCGTGTGGGTTCTGATTGTTGGCTTGTTGGTGGCCGGGAATTGTTGGGTGTTGTTTGCTGTGGCTTGACGACGGGTTTGTGGGGGGTTTTGTTCGTGGTGGTGTTTAGGTGCTGCATTGGTGTTGTCGGGTGTGTGCTACGGTCGAAGGGCGGTGGTTTTCTTTGCGTGAGCTGGTCGACGCTGTGGGTGTGCCGTCAGTGTTCGCGGTGTTGGGTCGTGGAGTTCGGGTTCACACTGCCGGATTTGAGGCAGTGGGTGCGGTTCGTGCTGGGCAGAGTTGCCGCTGGCTCGAACGGGTGAAGATTGCTGCCATTCTCGAGCCTTGAATTTCGGCAGTGGGCAGAATCGACGTGAATCGTGTCTCGGGTGAGCAATTTCTTTCCTCCTTCAATTCGTTTAGATGCTCTGAGATTAAATTAGTTGATAGTTGATTGTTGTCATGAGTTGGGGATTGATTGTGGGTAGTGGTTTTTCGGCATTGGTAGTTGGGTGAGTTTTCCGGCATCCCGGGTTACTGTTCCGGCGAGGGTGACCGGAATCCGGCGAGAGCACACTATTCTGGCGAGGTCTCGGGAATTTTCTGGCGAAGGCTCGGGTTCTGCTCAACGGATTATATTCCTCATTTTCCGAGTGTTAGACGGTAATTACTTGTGTTTTGTCTCGGTTATGCCATGTAATTAAATTTTGGAATTTATTTACCGAAATACATTTATATTTCAATATTTAGTGAATTGCGGTTTACCGAGAGCGGAGAGTTAGAGTGTGTGGCCGGCAGAACTTACCGACACGTAGAGAAATTAGGCCGATTAACCTTGGGCTCGGGATAGCTTTAGGACGGTTTTAGGAAAAACTGAGCCCAGGCCCAATAATCTCAATTTGAAGCTTAGGATGTTTAATTGGATTTTTAAGTTACGGATTTAGGACCTAATCACGGATAATTAAACTCACGGATATTAAGAACGAGCTTGAAGCCCAATTTCATAGTCGGTAAAATTATGGACGTAAGAAGGTGGGCCCTCGGCCAAGAATTTGTGATTAAGGATTTAGTGGGCTTTAGGCCCGAGAATTGTTAACGAACTTAAACCGATGAACCTTAGATCCGTAATCGTTAGAGTTATGGAAGATAAAATATTCTTTTGGACTTAGACCCGGAAATCTTATAATCGGATAGTTAGGGTCGGGAGTTACTCGATTAGAGCATACAATTAGCATACGTACACGTTTTTATTCCTAAAATTGGTTTAGTGATTATATTATGTGTCGGTATTCAGGCACGGGAGATACCTCGGGAGCTGTAGACTCGGATCGGGAAGAAGTCATAATCTGCATTTTGAGGTGACATTACAAGTCTTTTTATATATGTTTTGTGAATGCATGTTGGTGTGGTTTGTTTGTTTACTTGCCTTGTTTGCTACATGCGATGATTGGAATTTTATGTCTGATTGATCTCACATGCCTAAATTCTACATGAAAAATTGTTAGGAAATATAACATGGATTATGCTTGGTAATAGTGTGTGGTTATGGGCCGAAGGCCCGGATGAAACAGGGACACATACAATTCACACTTCCCTGAAAGACATAATGTACTTCAACAGAAATATAAAAGTGAAATTAAGAATAAAATACTAAATTCTACTGTGGCGACGGTTGGTAGCCCCGAGGGAGGGTTGGGTACCTTCGGGTCACTTTATGCTGTTTAGCATGTATCCTAGGGGATGTAGGTGCACGCCTGGAAGACTTGCACCGGTTAGGTGTGTCTGAGTGCACCCTCAGGTAGCTAGCGGCCACTCGAGATTTATCAGTGGTTTTTGGCCTCAGAATCTACCCCTTCTGAGGTTCGACATTTGGGTTTCACACCCTGATCTGATCAGATGCACTACCGAGACTTGACTCACAGTAGAGGGCCCATAATAATAATAATAATAATTATAACAATAAAATAATGCATTGAGTTCAAATAATACGAACTATAATACAATGAAACATTTATGTGATGGTGTGTGATTCTGATTTGCCTGTATGCCGTACTTGTGCTCGTGAACTACTCACCCTACGAGCATGACTTCACTTTCATGTATACTTAGACTTTTAATGTTCACTAAGTAGGCGACTCACATAATCGCCAGTGTTGTTTTTCAGACTTTAGTAAGCGTGTAGACTCACTTATACCTTCGACTCGGAGTTCAGACGCAGACACTTCAGCAGGTAGTTGTGCATCACCTCTCGGTGGGATCCATAGGGCCATATGCATGTTATTTTCTACACTGATTTTATTATTACTTTTATCTTCTGCTGCATGATAATTAATTCGAGATGTCATAAATGTTCTACCTTTATATCGGCGTTCTGCCGGAGTTTGATTTTGTGATATTAGTTCGGCGTGATGCCGTGGTGGCTTACGACTTGATAAGCCGGATTACTCCTTTCATTTTATGACGTCTCGATGCTTATAAATTGTTACATGGATAATGTTTGAATGCTGAGGCATCGGTATTTGTATCCCAGGTTTCAAGGGTATTTTGGTAACTCTCTTTCATTTAAATATTTTATTTTATTAAATTGGGATACGAGCTTCCATAGTTGGTAGCGGAGCGGGCTTCAGATCCTTGTTTTTTTTTAAAAAAAATGTGACTTGAATTACAAGTGATTTTAGTGTTAAAATCAGTTTCCTATTTCTCAAACTCAAAAATGTTTTGACATAATTTTGCATTCATATAGGCGTTATTATGGATCCACCGCAAGACCGGCACAATGCGGATGGGCAGGATGAACTCCCTAGTCATGTCTCCAACTCTGTGTCAGTGATGCCAGTCCCGGATGGTCAGGGAAATGTTGGAGCAGTAGGAACACAGAACGCAGTGCCATTAGTCCCTCCTGGTATGGATGCGGCGTTACAACAACAGTTTCAGACTTTTCTGCAGTGGCAGCAGTTCCAACAGTTTCTTCAGCAACAGCAGGGCGCCCAAGCCGTTCCAGTCGCACCTGTGGTTGGTGGTATGGAGAGTGGTTACAAGCAAATGGATAAGACAGCTGTTGAGATGTTCTCGGGAGAGAGAATCACCGTAAGGATGGCCGATGATTGGTTCCGCCAGGTGGAGAACGTCTTAGAGAAGTTCACATATACACCCGAGCACTGGGCTCGACTCGCAGCACACAAGTTCACGGGTTACGCATTGAGCTGGTGGCAGGGACTTGTTATGGACCTACCTAGACCAGTGGTGATGCCATGGGCAGACTTCAAGGATAAATTCTACAAGGAGTTTCTTACCGTTGGTTTCTTGGAAGACCAGAAGAAGCAGTTTCTTGAGGTGAGAAAGGGGCCCGATGAGTCGGTTTCTGCATTCAGGATTTGGTTTAGTATTCTTCTCGCTTACGCCAGGGAGTTTGTGCCCGATGAGGTGACACAGTGTAGGCGGTTTGTTGACGCTCTGCGCCGCGAGTTGGCGATAGTAGTGGCTGGTGGGAGACACCGGACTTGGGAGGCAGTTTGTGAGGCTGCTTTTGATGCTGAGAGGATTCAGTTGATCGGGCAAGAGGCCCTGCTGGCAGAGCGGGAGAGACAGTCAACAATGCCGGTGCAGAAGAAGCAACATTCTGGTTCAGGTGATGCAAATCATATGAGTCGAAAAGGTTCTTCCTACCAGGGCTCGAAGAAGTTCCGAGGACCGGGTTACGAGGGTGGACCGGGCAAATCCTCTGGAGGAAAGTCTTATCAGTCCAGATCTCAGCGGCGGGGCCCTTGGACTAGACCTCCTATTACGTGTTGGTATTGCGGGAAGCAGGGACACCACCAGTCAGAGTGTTACACGAGGATTCGTGATAGTGGAGGTAGTGGGTCCCAGTATACCGTACAGAACTCTGTAGCTAATGGTGCAGGTCTTTCTGGTCCAAACAAGAGTGTGGGACACCAGGGAGGAAGTCGTGGGAGTTCTAGAGCCCCGAGCCATGGGGGTACTACTCGATCGGTCGCGACTCCTAGGGTGTATGCTATCACTCGGGAGGAAGCTACCGACGCCCCAAAAGTATGAAATGTCTCGAGAAGTTTCAATTTGCTTTGTTTTGTCCTTTTCTTTTACTATTATTGTTATTATGTAAAATATAGAGGATGAATTTTAATAAGAATGGAAGTTGACAATGTTTGTTTCGAGGAGCATTCGTAAAAGTGGGAATTTATGCCATAAATAAGCGAAAATACAAATACTATTAATATTGATATTGGAAACACAAAGGGAAATAATACACTGATTTTTGATAATTTATAAAAAAAAATACATTTAACGGTTAGGAACGACGTTGACACGGAAGCTGTTTGGGTCGCTGTTGATGTTGACCGTGACTCTGTCGCTCAACGAGAACCACATGCCGCCTCTGTCGCGCTGGCCAGGAATCTCGAACTGGTTAGCTTGAGGGAATCGGAGTGGGATAAGACCGTGATCGTCCCGTGGTTGCCACTGTGTCTCCGTCAGAAGAACCATATTCGGTTTGTACTGGTTCTTCAAATCCCTCAGCGTACGTAAGAACTCTTGACCGCGCCTTGCAACGCCTCTGCAGTTCCACACCAGTAGCCGTGCCTTGGGCCAAGTTGGAGGTAAGCGCGTCATTCTGGGCATGCTTTGGGCAGTCATTGAGAACTGGTAGTAGGCGCCTTGCTCCACAAGTTGACAGGTGGACTCCAGGTTGAACTCCTGTAACCTTTCCGAGATGAAGAACATCACGGAGTTTGCCGATCCGTAGTAGGATGTTCTCAGCGTCCCGTGATCCTCCAGGAAGAAGGTCTCTTCCATTGGCGTGATGAAGAACCGCAACGAGTAGAGCTCGTCGACGAAGACCAGACGCGACATTCTTCCGAGCTCGTTCGGAAGCTCCTCTGGGCGTTCATTGACCATGCTGTAGGCCAGTCGGTTTCTTCTGCCAAGGTTGGCACCTTCGACAAAGAAAACTGATGATGGGGAAGGCATTGTGTTTGGGCAAAAAGGTGTTTCTTTTTGCTTGAGTTTTGAGGTTTCTTTGTCTGGGCGTGCAGTTGCCTTAAAAAGCTTTGATGACTTACTCCTAACCACACTGTCTTTTATAATCTTAGGAGGAGCGTGTTTATTACGTTCGAATTTTAAGTTTCTGCGTTTTGAAATTTTACCGTTGCTTCATTTATTACTTCGACACGTTATGTGTTTGTTTTTCGGGCAACACATGCCAGAGTTTATCAGTCCTTTTCTATCATACGATTTTCAATTTCCTGGGCTACATCATTTTAGTCTCCTTAAGACTTGTTCTTACACCTTTGTCACATGCACTCGTGACCGTTGTGGCTAGACCGTTGGGACCACACCTCGAGCAGAGCGCATGTACGACAAGCTTACAGCTGTTCGGACCGCGTGGAGAGATACGAGACCTGACCGACATTTTTGGCTCAAGCGGACTTTAGGGACAAGTGGGTGACGTCTCTTTCGAGGAAACATGATGTTCCCGTGATCATCGCTTTGTGAGTTAACGGACGTCTTTCCCACGAGGGAAACCAACGTCACCGTTAACTGTGCACGTTACGTTCCTCGGGTTCGAGGATGTTCATGATCGATCTAGGACGCCGAACAGGGAAACCTGTTTTGTTTGACCTCTTAATGTTTTCGACTTTATTAAACGAGTTTTAGTTCGTTTATAATTTCCTTATGTTTAATTTCATACCTTTATTGCTGGTTTTAATCTGTTTAACACGAGAGGTAGTAATAGAAGAATTTCGATTTAAGAAGAAAGCTTATTTTATTGATTTCATAACATTTTACAACAAAAGGGAAACACTCTACGGAGTTACATGATTTTTCAGATCGGTTACAAGTTTCTGTATATTCGCGACCTGAAAAGAGAGTCCCATATAGGCCAGTTCGATTTGCATCACTGCAGTGTGGACCTTCTTCAGTGAAGTGTCCAGCTGCTTCAATGTCTGCAGTGGTGTGCTGCTCTCAGCTGTTGTATTGCCTTTCCTACCCTCCGTATCCTTACTACCAGAAGAACCTTCTTTGCCGGCACGCTTCTTTCGCCGTTTTGGAGGAACCACCATATGCTCCTTCAGGCCGATGATGCTGGTCTTGAACCGCTTCTTAGGAGGTTCCTCATCGGAGCTTGTCGGGAAAGCCCTACCACCGATGTAACTGTTATCCTCTAAGTCAGAAGTAGTACGGGATCTTAGTGGTGAGTCCATGGTTGTGTGTGAGTTCTCAATTATTAGGTTCGGTTTATATAAGCGAAGGAGAAGTCGCTTAAGGGTATAAGCGGTATCTCGCGATGAGTTTGGACATCTGGTAGAGGATACCAGAAACTTATCGTGGTAGGACCTACGGATTTGATGATTGAATTTTGAGGACGAAATTATTTTTAAGGTGGGTAGAACTGTAACGCCCCGGATTTTTATAATTTGATTTTCGGAATTTTCGGAAATTTATTCCAATTTTACCCTTGTGGTATTTTCGAGTTTTAGTCGAGGAAATAAATTATTTTTCCTTGGAAATGTCAATTTCCAGTTGGGATTTCTCATGCTTCGGGTTTCGTTGATATCGGAATGTGTTTCGGGGTGAAACACGGGTCTTGTTGTGTCTTCGATCGAAACTACGTCGTTTTGATGGTTAAAAAAAAAAGGAAGGCTGAGGCGCGTTGACCGCGCCTAAGCGGACGACGGGTCGTCCACTAGGGCGGCCAACCCTAGCCGATCCTTCCTCTTTTCTTTTTCCCTTCTTCCTTCTCCCCTCCCCTGTTCTTCTCTTCTTTCTTTTCGGCCGCCGCTCCAACGGTCATGTCCCCCAACGTTCTTGTCTTCCACTACCATCTCCAATCACGCCATCAACAGCCAACAAATCCCCAACCCCCTCCTTCTTTCTTGTTCTCTATTATCTCTCTCACACACACACAAACCGGAGCCGCCATACTTTCTTTTCCTCTCCACTTCACATCACCAAGCCTCAAGCCGCCTTGTCGCTGCTGCACCGTAGGAGGAGGGAGGTTGCAGGTCTGGTGCGCCTGGGCGGAAACCTCGAGGAGGGCGCTCGGATTGCTGCTTTAGGACTCGCAGGTCGGCGGCCGTCTTACCTTTTCCCTCTTTCCTTTGCTTGTTCAATTTCGGTGACGAGGTGGGAGTTGTCTCTAATCGGTTCGTGTGGGTTCTGATTGTTGGCTTGTTGGTGGCCGGGAATTGTTGGGTGTTGTTTGCTGTGGCTTGACGACGGGTTCGTGGGGGGGTTTTGTTCGTGGTGGTGTTTAGGTGCTGCGTTGGTGTTGCCGGGTGTGTGCTACGGTCGAACGGTGGTGGTTTTCTTTGCGTGAGCTGGTCGACGCTGTGGGTGTGCCGTCTGTGTTTGCGGTGATGGGCCGTGGAGTTCGGGCTCACACTGCCGGATTTGAGGCTGTGGGTGCGGTTCGTGCTGGGCAGAGTTGCCGCTGGCTCGAACGGGTGAAGATTGCTGCCATTCACGAGCCTTGAATTCCGACAGTGGGCAGAATCGACGTGAACCGTGTCTCGGGTGAGCAATTTCTTTCCTCCTTCAATTCGTTTAGATGCTCTAAGATTAAATTAGTTGATAGTTGATTGTTGTCATGAGTTGGGGATTGATTGTGGGTAGTGGTTTTTCAGCATTGGTAGTTGGTTGAGTTTTCCGGCATCCCGGGTTACTGTTCCGGCGAGGGTGACCGGAATCTGGCGAGAGCACACTATTCCGGCGAGGGCTCGGGAATTTTCCGGCGAAGGCTCGGGTTCTCCCCAGCGGATTATATTCCTCGTTTTCCGAGTGTTAGACGGTAATTACCTGTGTTTTGTCTCGGTTATGCCATGTAATTAAATTTTGGAATTTATTTACCGAAATACATTTATATTTCAATATTTAGTGAATTGCGGTTTACCGAGAGCGGAGAGTTAGAGTGTGTGGCCGGGAGAACTTACCGACACGTAGAGAAATTAAGCCGATTAACTTTGGGCTCGGGATAGCTTTAGGACGGTTTTAGGAAAAACCGAGCCCAAGCCCAATAATCTCAATTTGAAGCTTAGGATGTTTAATTGGATTTTTAAGTTACGGATTTAGTACCTAATCACGGATAATTAAACTCACGGATATTAAGAACGGGCTGGAAGCCCAATTTCATAATCGGTAAAATTATGGACGTAAGAAGGTGGACCCTCGACCCGGAATTTGTGATTAAGGATTTAGTGGGCTTTAGGCCCGAGAATTGTTAACGAACTTAAACCGATGAACCTTAGATCCGTAATCGTTGGAGTTATGGAAGATAAAATATTCTTTTGGACTTAGACCCGAAAATCTTATAATCGGATAGTTAGGGTCGGGAGTTACTCGATTAGAGCATACAATTAGCATACGTACACGTTTTTATTCCTAAAATTGGTTTAGTGATTATATTATGTGCCGGTATTCAGGCACGGGAGATACCTCGGGAGCTGTAGACTCGGATCGGGAAGAAGTCATAATCTGCATTTTGAGGTGACATTACAAGTTTTTTTATATATGTTTTGTGAATGCATGTTGGTGTGGTTTGTTTGTTTACTTGCATTGTTTGCTACTTGCGATGATTGGAATTTTATGCCTGATTGATCTCACATGCCTAAATTCTACATGAAAAACTGTTAGGAAATATAACATGGATTATGCTTGGTAATAGTGTGTGGTTATGGGCCGAAGGCCCGGATGAAACAGGGACACATACAATTCACACTTCCCTGAAAGACATAATGTACTTCAACAGAAATATAAAAGTGTAATTAAGAATAAAATACTAAATTCTACTGTGGCGACGGTTGGTAGCCCCGAGGGAGGGTTGGGTACCCTCGGGTCACTTTATGCTGTTTAGCATGTATCACAGGGGATGTAGGTGCACTCCTGGAAGACTTGCACCGGTTAGGTGTGTCTGAGTGCACCCTCAGGTAGCTAGCGGCCACTCGAGATTTATCAGTGGTTTTTGGCCTCAGAATCTACCCCTTCTGAGGTTCGACATTTGGGTTTCACACCCTGATCTGATCAGATGCACTACCGAGACTTGACTCACAGTAGAGGGCCCATAATAATAATAATAATAATTATAACAATAAAATAACGCATTGAGTTCAAATAATACGAACTATAATACAATGAAACATTTATGTGATGGTGTGTGATTCTGATTTGCCAGTATGTCGTACTTGTGCTCGTGAACTACTCACCCTACGAGCATGACTTCACTTTCATGTATACTTAGACTTTTAATGTTCACTGAGTAGGCGACTCACATAATCGCCACCGTTGTTTTTCAGACTTTAGTAAGCGTGTAGACTCACTTATACCTTCGACTCGGACTTCAGACGCAGACACTTCAGCAGGTAGTTGTGCATCACCTCTCGGTGGGATCCATAGGGCCATATGCATGTTATTTTCTACACTGATTTTATTATTACTTTTATCTTCCGCTGCATGATAATTAATTCGAGATGTCATAAATGTTCTACCTTTATATCGGCGTTCTGCCGGAGTTTGATTTTGTGATATTAGTTCAGCGTGATGCCGTGGTGGCTTACGACTTGATAAGCCGGATTACTCCTTTCATTTTATGACGTCTCGATGCTTATAAATTGTTACATGGATAATGTTTGAATGCTGAGGCATCGGTATTTGTATCCCAGGTTTCAAGGGTATTTTGGTAACTCTCTTTCATTTAAATATTTTATTTTATTAAATTGGGATACGAGCAGATGAGTTGGTGAAGGTGCTCTCCTTGAGGGGGGATAAAAAGCATCACTTCCCGAGTTCGAATCCCTAGTGCTGCAGCATGGTAAAGGATTTAATTGGGCGGAGGGAGTGATGTATCAATACCTGGGTTTGGTGGGTCCCTCGGGGAGAGGGCCTTCACAAAAAAGGCGCCTTTTCTGTGAAGGCCCTCTCCCTGAGGGACCCACCATATTCAGGTATTGTTACATCACATCCCTCAGCCCACACCTCTTGGGTTTAATCCTTTACCGTGCTGCAGCACTAGGAATTCGAACTCGGGACGTGATGCTTTTTATCCCCCTCAAGGAGAGCACCTTCACCAACTCATCTGCAGATTGGTGAAGGTGCTCTCCTTGAGGGGGATAAAAAGCATCACGTCCCGAGTTCGAATCCCTAGTGCTGCAGCACGGTAAAGGATTAAACCCAAGAGGTGTGGGCTGAGGGATGTGATGTAATAATACCTGAATATGGTGGGTTCCTCAGGAAGAGGGCCTTCACACCGGGATAAATTTCCCAACAATCAATCCACAATGCAACACAGTGGAACAATCAACAAACACACAACAACCGAGTAATATAGGCACATATTGAAAGAAAGTCCATCCTCACCTTAGCCAATTACTCAACTCTGAAAACATCAACCGGTCCAAAGCCGGTTCCTCGGGGAACAGCCCGATATCATAACCTATACATCAAACAACAACATGCATGTATAAGATGCACATAATCGGTATGTCATGATGCCAATATTGCGAAATAAACCCATCCCGGTTCATATCCTTTATTATCGTCCTTTACCGAAAATATTATATCGGACGTATATCCGAATACTATTTCGGTCAACATTTAATTAATAATCTTTTCAAATATTTGTAAAATAGTTACACTTTTTTCCAAAATAATAAACAACATAATTTTTCTGGAAATAAATACAAATTAATAAATATTCACTTTTATTTTCTAAAGACGAAATACTTTTCCAAAACAATTATACAACAACATAATTATATATATTTCAGAAATATTAATTATGTATATTTCCAAAGGTAGTTCCATCATTTCCAGAAAATAATAATACACCAGAAAATATATGCATGATATATAAATTTTTCCAAATAACATAATAATGATTTTTCAAACAAAACATAGTTATTTAATTTTCCAAAAAAAATCAAAGTATGTATATATATATATATATATATGTATATATATTCCTCAAAATACCATAGTTAAACTGGCCATAACTTTCTCACAGTAAATATATATTTTTTCCAAAATTAAATACCCAAAAAAATAATATTTATAAATATATATATTCTTTTTTTTTAAGGAACCCGGCTGACCAACCCAACCAAACCAGGCGCGACCCGGTCGCGACCCGCCCGTGAAAACGGGTTGCTCACCTGCAGGCTGCGACCGGCGGCGACACAGGCGCGAGGAAGACAGGGCGAGGTCGGCGACATCGAGGCGACTCACAGGGCGGTGGAAAGGCGGCGCGAGGCGTTGCGGTGGTGGAGCAGGAGCGCGGGGAAGGAGATCCGTTGGGTCTTCGTCTCCTGTGCGTGCGTCCGACGGCGGAAAGCGACGTGGGCAGCGGCGGTCGAAAGGCAACGGTGAGAGCTACACGATGGTGGCGGCGGTGCGGCGAACGGCGGCCTGGAGCTCCTCGTGGTGAACAATGACGAGAGGGGCTGGGGAAGATGACACAGTTCACGTTTTTTTTTCCATTTTCCATTCTTTTTTTTTCACTTTTTTCTCTATTTCTTTTCTTTCTTTTTCTTCTATTTTTCCGATTTCTGATTGGTTTATATTTTTTTCTTTCTTTTTTTCCTCTTTTTTTTTTTCTCTCCCTCTCTTTTCCTTCCTTCCTTCTCTTTTCTTTTTTTTTTTCCCTCTTCTCTTCTTCCTTCCCTCTTCCCACTTCTGATTTTATAAAGCTGAAAAGGAGAAAAAAGCTGTGTGACATGTGATCTTCAATAATACAGGCGGGTCCGATCCGGACCAGAAAATAATCGATACGCCCTTAGTTATTTTCCAGTGTGATTTTTCGAGGATTCCGGGACCCGAAAAATACCAAATTTAGTCCGTAAATTCCATGGAAAAATCACGAGCGCGGGAAAAACCTCGGTTACGAAAAACGACGCTCGATTTACCTTGGATTAATTACCCAAGATTAATTCAAAAGTAAATCGCTGTAGAAAGACTTTTACAGTCCCGGTAAGAATACCAAATTTTTACCCGGGCTATTACAATATTACATATAAAAGATACTTATTTTTATTAATTAAAGTATTACAATATTATATTATAATGAGTTTATGTTATATATCCGCTTCTCCGATACTTTCTTCTTTTCAGGTAGATTTTTTAATCTTTTTATTTAATTAACTTTTGTATTCTTTAGTCATTACGTTGTTGATAATAGTTATCTTTGTCATTATTCGTTCTTCGAGTATTCTAATTTTTTTCTTCATATTTATTTTTTTTAATGTTCTTCTTTATTATTAATTGTATTAATTATTTAGATAATTTGTGCAATTTTAGAGGTATATTATGATGAAATTATATACAAAAAAATTATTATAATGGACTACATATCAGTCATTAATGTCTGACACATCATTTATTGTTTGTTATATTAATATTAAATAAGGGTATTTTCATCTTTTAATTTTGATGTTCTTTGTTGATAATAAGTATCTTTGTCATTATTCTTTGTTCTTCGAGTATTCTAATTTTCTTCTTCCTATATTTTTTTTCAATGTTCTTCTTCATCATTATTTTTTTGGGCGAGAAGTATTATGATGAAATTCTATAAAAAAGAACTCTTATTTGAGACTACATATCATTCGTTGATGTAAGACACGTCATTCATTATTTGTTATATTAATATCATTCGTTGGTGTATGACACGTTATTCATTATTTGTTATATTAATATTAAATAAGGGTATTTTCGTCTTTCAATTTTGGTGCCATTTAATTAGATGAGTTCGTACTTTTAAGTATAGAAGATATATATAAATATTGACATTACAAATATGTAAAGGTCTAAAATTTTTAATCTAAATAAAGTGGATTATTATGACTATACAAGCAAGGTTAAGTATTTTTAATAAAAACTGAAGGAAAAAATTATAGTAAGGGTGTAATTGAGAAAGGTTTGTGTTGGTATGAAGAAAAATAAAAGAGCAAGGACTTGTAAAGAAACAAAGGAACAACAAAGAACTTGGTATGGAAGAGAGGAGCAACACAACAAATTTTTGGTTTTAGGAAAGCACAAAAATCCTTTCATTCACTTACATATTTATAGGTACATCAACCACAACTTTACATATTAATATCTAGATATTTTCATAGATTTTTCTAGATAACTATTATTAATATCTAGATATTTTCTTAGATTATTCTAGATAATTATATAAAGTATCATGATATTTTGGTCTTTGATTAGACCATTCTAGATTACTACTAAATATCATGACCTTTTACAAGATTTTTGTACAAAATATCATGATCTTTTACAAGATTTTTGTAGCAAGTAATCATACTTCAACACTCCTCCTTGATTTCTTGCTGCAAATTCCCAAAGCGTCTCTGAGCTTCTCAAATCTTTCTTTGGGCAGTGCTTTTGTCAAGATATCAGCTAGATTATTTTCAGAATTGCAATGGACAAGCCTAACTTCATTGGCTTGCTGCACTTCCCTGATGAAATGAAACACCAGATTTTTGGGTATTGCTATTGCAATGATATTTTTGTGACTTGGCTCATCAACCAAGCACCAAGTCTGATTCTTTTTTATCATATTCTTCCCCTCCTGCATTGCATTTCTCCATCCAGAAATTTTACTGGCTTCTTCATAAGTTGTGGGCTCTAGAACAGCAACATTACATCTCTGATATATATCAGTAAGAGTTCTAGTGCCTCTAATTGATTCTTCTTCATCCTCTTCATCATCAGAATCGTCAACTTCTAGATTTATTTGTGGGGACAAGACTTGAGAAGGTTGATTATCATTCTTGGAATTTTGCCAATTCCAAGATGCATTTTCATCAAACTTGACATTCCTACTGACAATAACCTTCTCAGTTTTAGGACTATAGACTCTGTATCCTTTAGCAATGAGCTATATCCCACAAAAATTCCAACTTCAGCCTTATGCTCTAGCTTGTCCCTCTTGACATCTGGTATGTATGTATAACATACACAACCAAATACCCGTAAGTGCTCCACAGATGGTTTAAAACCATTCCAAGCTTCAAATGGAGTTTTATTGTCTAGAGCTTTTGTAGGCAGCCTATTTTGAATATAAACAGCAGTATTCACCGCCTCTGCCCAAAAGCTCTTAGGCATCTTTTTTTCAAACAAAAGAAACCTAGCCATCTCCATAACTGTTCTATTTTTTCTTTCACTAACTCCATTTTGCTGTGGAGTATAACTTACTGTGAGCTGATGAGAGATGCCGGCATCTTCACAAAATTTGTTAAAATTTTGTGAAGTGTATTCGGTCCCGTTATCTGACCTTAGGACCTTTATAGAGCAGCCACTCTGATTTTCTACCAAAGCTTTAAATTTTTTAAATACTTCAAGCACCTCAGATTTTTGCTTCAAGAAATAAACCCAACACATTCTTGAAAAATCATCAATAAAGAGAATAAAGTACCTGCAGCCTCCCAAAGAAGGTACTTTCATTGGTCCACAAACATCTGTATGGACTAATTGTAGTTTTTCTGAGGCTCTCCATGCTTTGTTGACCGGGAATGGCAGCTTTGATTGCTTCCCCTGTTGACAGACCTCACAAATAGCAGAACAATCTCCAACAGCAGGCATATTATGCACTATTTCCTTAGCATGAAGATTTTTTAAAGAATTATAATTGACATGACCTAGCCTTTTATGCCAAAGAGAGGTCATATCAACTGTACTTGCATATGAATGAGCATTATTGTTCCCCAAATTTAATGAGAAACCTTTTTCCTTCATGCCAACAGAAAATAGCTTTTTGTTTGCAGCATCATATATAGTGCATGCATTATCCTTAAATATTAAGGAATAATTCTTTTCAAGTAATTGGCACACACTCAATAAATTCTGATCAAGCTTGGGAACATATAAAACTTCAGAAATAAATTTGGTACCTGATGGAGTATCAACTGCAACAGTACCTTTGCCTTTGACGTCGATGTAGTCTCCATTCCCAATCTTGACCTTTGAGAGATAAGACTCATCCAAGTCTGAAAAAGCATCTATCTTGTGAGTCATGTGGTGTGTGCAACCACTGTCAATGAGCCAATCACTGCTTCTTGCGGTTGTATAACATGATGCAACGAACAATTGTTCTTCCCGTGCTTCATCTTGCTGGTTTTCAACACGTTGAGCCTGCTGATCCTGCTGCTGCTTCTTTAGTTGGCATACTTTATCAACATGGCCTGTCTTTTTGCAATTCTTGCACTGTGCATCAGGTCTGAACCAACAATATTTCTACGAATGATTTGTTTTCTTGCAGAAAGTACAAGCTGGAAATTGTTTTTTCTGACCAAATTTGGTGTCGCCATTGTACTTCTTCTGCTTTCCTTTCTTCTCTGCAGCTTGCTTTTGATTGTTGGTGCTGAACTGATACTTGTTTTTATGTTTAACATTCATAGCTCCCTCTGGTTGAATTCCTTGCCTGAGTGCCCTCCTTTGCTCTTGAGCTTGTAAAGAGTGAACAAGCTCTTGCAAAGTTATTTCTGACAGATCTTTTGATTCTTCCAATGAGGAGATTTTTGATTCAAACCTCTCTGGAAGACTCACCAACACCTTCTCAACAACCCTTTTATCTGGAAGATCTTCTCCCAAAAGTCTGATTTGGTTGACAATTTTCATCAACCTATCAGAAAATTCTTTGAGTGACTCAGCTTCCTCCATCCTCAAAAACTCAAATTCGCGTCTGAGATTGAGGACCTGCATCTGCCTTGATTTTTGGCTTCCCAAAAACTCCACCTTCAGCTTATCCCAAGCTTCTTTGGCAGTTTGACAAGCCATAATTCTTGTAAAAATTTCTTCGGACACCAACGAAAAAATTGCAGACAAGGCTTGATAACCTTTTGCAATTTCTTCATGGTTGCTTGATTTGATTTATAGTGGCTTGTTCTGATAGTGGGGTTGGATTTACACCAACATCAACAACCTCCCATAAGCCATAAGCTTGAAGATAAGCCTTCACCTTCACAGCCCAAGTTTGGAAATTCTCACCTGTGAACACAGGTGGTGTGGGTACTGTGAAGTTTCTTGACATCATTGAAGAATTGAGAAGATGGGTTTTTTTAAGTTATAGGAAGGCTGAATTTATGGGTATTGTGTTTTGGGGTTTATGGTCCCTTAAGAACAAGGGGGCTCCGCTACCAATTGAAGGAAAAAATTATAGTAAGGGTGTAATTGAGAAAGGTTTGTGTTGGTATGAAGAAAAATAAAAGAGCAAGGACTTGTAAAGAAACAAAGGAACAACAAAGAACTTGGTATGGAAGAGAGGAGCAACACAACAAATTTTTGGTTTTAGGAAAGCACACAAATCCTTTCATTCACTTACATATTTATAGGTACATCAACCAGAACTTTACATATTAATATCTAGATATTTTCATAGATTTTTCTAGATAACTATTATTAATATCTAGATATTTTCTTAGATTATTCTAGATAATTATTATTAATATCTAGATATTTTCTTAGATTATTCTAGATAATTATATAAAGTATCATGATATTTTGGTCTTTGATTAAACTATTCTAGATTACTACTAAATATTATGACTATACGAGCAAGGTTAAGTATTTTTAATAAAAACAAAGGCAAAAAGCCCAATTCCTTCCCGGGCTCAAAGCCCAATTCCTTCCCGGGCTCGTATTTAGTAGTATATATATAGTCTTTAATTTTTGCTTTGCTCCTTCCAATAAATTACCAGTCGTGTCTCTTAAATTGTGATAGATCTTGTAAAACCCCAAGTTTCACATCGATTACACGATAAATATTTCATCTTTGGAGGCCACCAACAATTACAGTCTACAGGTTACTTAATTATGTTATATCTTCTTCGTCTTAGCAAAGTTTTACTAATTTGCGTAAGGTAACTGTTAGTGGTGGTTGGTTTTTTGAATTGGGAAGAATTTATTTTTCATGTTTGTTCTTCCAAAAGAGTTACCATCTTTCTGGTCTAACACTAGCTAAAATATATGGCGCAGACATGGAGAGTTTGTACACAGGAGTGACAGATGGGTTCAGCCAAGAGAGGCTGATAGGTAATTTCCAATTCGGTAAAGTGTATCAAGGATGGGACTGTAAAAACGTGACGGTAAAGGTATGGGAGGAAGAGAACAGTTTGTATACTGTGCTCCCTGGTGACAATGAAGTCCGACTATTGGTATGTGATAGTTTCTTAGATTTTGCAAT
This sequence comes from Turnera subulata, assembly GCA_028386065.3. Taxonomy (NCBI): domain Eukaryota; kingdom Viridiplantae; phylum Streptophyta; class Magnoliopsida; order Malpighiales; family Passifloraceae; genus Turnera; species Turnera subulata. The sequence continues at coordinate 51,403 of JAKUCV010000726.1, forward strand.
TTCTTATTGGCATCCAAAAATTTCATACATGGTTGTTGTTGTTGGGAAAACTCGGGTAATTTTCCCACTACAAACAACTAGTGAATTGAACCGATTCGATAATTCCCAGGAAAGATGGCCTAGCCTATCTCCTTAGACAGAATTATCATTCCAAGATAAATCCCCAAGAAAGACTGGAGGAACAGTGGTTCACTTAAAACCCAACCTCCTAGACAGGACTCACTTGCACAGTGTTATAATTCACAACCTATACCCGACAAAGGCGGCTTAGCCGGCCAACAAAAAGAACAAGGCGGCTTTGCCAGCCAACAAAGAGATAAGGCAGCTTAGCCGGCCAACAAAGAGAAAAGGCGGCTTAGCCGGCCAATGTTGAATACTAAACAAATAATCAAATGCGGAAATTAAAGGCGGAATAATAAAGAAAGAACACACTCAAAAATTGTTAACGGAGTTCGGCCAATTATGCCTACGTCTCCGGAGCACTGCTCTTTTAATAGGAGAGGAAGAATATTTAGTACAATTGTTAGGATACAATGTACTCTAATTTGGGATGGATTTCTAAGGCAAGGGGGAGTTCTATTTATAGCAAAACAAAACTCCCCACAAGTACTTTCTCCAAGATGTGGGATTGGAATGGGCAACACTATTCCAACAAATCTCCACCTTGTTGCTATTCAAATCCCACTAAGTACTAATCTTCTCAACCAAACAAAGAACAATGCTTCCAACTTGCGCCAACTCAAATATGTAGGATATTGACCAAGTCTAAACAATGTTCAAACTTGGCCCTTGTCACCACCTTGGTCAACATATCTGCAGGATTCTCT
>JAKUCV010000727.1:0-13151 GCA_028386065.3 Turnera subulata
ACTTCAATTATGCAGTTACTATGCTGCATGTGAAGTGTGGCCCACCTGGACCAGAAAATATCCGGTATACCCACTTATCTTATTTCTGGTCCGATAATTCGAGGATAATCCCGGCTTTTCCGAAGATTACCGGACCCGGAAAAATCCCAACTTCGGTCCGTAAAATCCGCAGAAAAATCTCGAACGTGGGGCCATGCTCATTTTCGGAATCCAACATTCAATTTACCATAATTTAATTACCCAAGATTAAAAATCAATGGTAAATTACTGTACATTAACTTAAACAGTCCCGGTAAAAATGAAATTTTTACCTGGGCTGTTACAGATCCTACGCCCCTCAATCATACTTTTGTTACTTTGATTCCTAAGTGAAGCATCCTACCCAGTGCAGTCAGTTCAGCCCAATCAATCTATGCAATGTGGTTTTTAAAATAATTACTAAAACCATTGCTAATAGATTGAAGCTTGTTTTACCTGGGATTTTTGGCGAGGAGCAGAATGGATTTGTCCATGGGCGGTTTATCACTGATAATGCCCTTATAGCTTTTGAAGCTTTCCACTATATGAAGAAGGGTTGCTCTAGTAAACGGGGGCATATGGGGTTGAAATTGGACATGAGTAAAGCATATGATCGGGTGGAATGGACTTTTCTAGAGGCTATCATGTTTAAATTTGGTTTCAGTCCCCATTGGATTACTTTGATCATGCGGTGTGTAAGGACTGTGACATACTCTCTTCTGATTAATAGATGCCCTCAATAGACGATTATTCCTCAGCGGGGTATTCGACAAGGGGATCCTCTCTCCCCCTATCTATTCCTTTTATGTGCGGAGGGTTTTGGTTCATTGATAAGGAGAGCTATGGTTCGAGGTTCTTTACATGGCATTCAAATTTGCTGGCCTGCTCCTGTGGTGTCTTATCTTTTCTTTGCTGACGATAATATTTTGTTTGCTAGAGCTACCAAGGAGGAGGCCAAAGTTCTACTGTCTATTCTTCACCAGTATGAATTAGCTTCTGGACAGAAAATCAACCTAGATAAGTCAGAGTTTATTTTTAGCCAAAATGTGCCTGATCAGAGACAATTTATGATCCAAGGAGATCTGGAAGTAAAGGCTGTGTCAATTTTTGATAAGTATCTGGGGTTATAGGCTATGGTTGGTAGGTCCAAAAAGTTGATCTTTGCTTTTGTGCGAGATCGTTTACTGAAGAAGATGGGGCAGTGGAATGAAAGATTCTATCAAATGCCGGTCGGGAGCTATTTATTAAATCAGTAGCTCAAGCTATTCCTAGCTATGTCATGAGTTGTTTTTATATTCCCGATTCTATTACTGATGAGATGGAAGTGTTAATTTGCAAGTTTTGGTGGGGCATAGGGATGGTCACCGTAAAGTTCATTGGTTTGCATGGGAGAAGATGTGTAAATGGAAAGCTGCCGGAGGCATCGGGTTTAGACATTTGGATGCTTTGAACTTGGCTTTCTTGGACAAGCAAGGGTGGAGGTTGATTACTAATGAGTCTTTTTTACTTCCAAAACTCCTCAAGGTGAGATTTTTGCCGCGGTGTGATTTCTTGCAGGCACAGATTGGACATAATCCAAGCTATGCTTGGCGTAGTATTATGAAGGCCAAATTTATCCTTGAGAAGGTTACGCGATGGTTAGTTGGGGATGATTCTAGAATTCATATATGGAGAGATAGCTGGCTCCCACGTGATGATGAGTTTAAGGTGTCCTCCTCGGTGTCTTTCCTTGACGGTGATGCGACTGTGCTGAACTGATGATAATGAGCGGGATGCCTGGAACTATCAATTGATTAATTTCATCTTCTCAGTTGAGGAAGTACGTCTCATTAAGAGCATTCCCATAAGTTGTCATAACCCTCCTGATGCCCCATTCTGGCATTTTACTCCTTCTGGTCAGTTTTGAGTTTGAACGGGTTATAAAGAAGCTTAGAAGGTTCTTCATCTGCAAAGCGTTGACCCGGCCTCCTTTATTCAGACCTGTGATGCCTCCTGGTGGAAGTCATTGTGGAAGCTTAATATTCCTCCTAAAGTACACACCTTTGTCTGGCGAATGTGTGCTGATATACTGCCCGTGAGGGCGAATTTGGTGAGGAGATTTGTCCAGATTGATCCTGTGTGCCCTCGCTGCAATCTGGCACCAGAGACTGCATTCCATATGTTTTGTCAGTGTTCGTGGGTGCGTGAGGTATGGGAAGCTAGCTCCCTCCCTGTAGGTATATGTCTATTTCCATGCCAAGATTTAGCTTCCTGGTTATAATCTGTTAACACATCTTTTGGTAAGTTGGTTTTTGAGCAAGCTATTTCTTTAGCATGGTCTATCTGGAAGGATAGAAATTCTCTTGTTTTCCAATAGCAAAGTCGGAAAAAGGAGGATATCATTCACCTTGCTGCCCATTTTCTTCACTCCTATCAACAAGCAAATATTTGTCCTCCTCGCCAAACACAACCCCGGGTCCCTACCAGATGGAATCCTCTCCAAAGCCCGTGGATAGAACTCAACACCAATGTTGCTCTAATGCCAACTGGTGGTGTAGGGATGGGGTGCCGTACTAAGGAACCATCAGGGGCGAGTCCTTGCCATGGGTGTCAACTTTTTTGTTGTCACTTTAGAGCCTGCATTGGGAGAGGCTTATGCAACTCGTTTTGGTCTTGGATTGGCTAAGCAGATGCAACTGAATCGAGTGATTCTTGAGAAGGATAGTCAAGTCGTGATTCGTGCCCTCCAATCTTATACCCCTTCTACATCCCCTCTCGAGATCGTTGTTGAAGATCTTCGTGATCTTACTATCTCTTTTGATGCTTTTTCATCTTCTTTTACTCCTAGACTTTGTAACATGGCAGCTCATCTTTTGTGCCACTTAGCATTACAGTCTCGTTAGGAAAAACTTTGGTTTCATAAATGCAGACTGGGATCATATTCTTACCAATATGAAATGATGATGCTTTCNACTTTGGTTTCATAAATGCAGACTGGGATCATATTCTTACCAATATGAAATGATGATGCTTTCTTTCTTAAAAAAAGAAAAGGCCGAACAAAAATTAGAAAGGACAATATGGACAAAAAGAAACACATTTGAAACAAAAAGAAAGGCAAGTGATAAAGATGTGCACATGAAACACATTTGGGCTTTCTTTTGTTTCAATTTTTTGAGCCGAGCTATTAAGTTTGGATTTTAGCTGGTAGGTTTAAAGACTTTTGAATACTAGTTGAAATTAAGACATCGAGGGGCCACTCAGCCAACTGTTTCAGACAAATAGAAAACCAAGTTATTGTTTGTCTTTCTTTTTTTTTTTTTTAAATCACGCAAATATTCTCACATTTTTTTTTACTACAAAAAGAATTCACATGCGTGTGCCTTCTCTCTCACAAATAATAAACTGTTTTAAATGTTTGTCGAAGTTAGTTAATGCAGAGGGTACTTGTAGAGGTTAGTTAATGAAACAGGGGTTTCAAGTTTCCCATGAGAAACGGAGGTGACAAAAATCTTTTAGTTTTCTTTCCTTTCTCTGTGGCTGGCTGGCTCAGGCTCTTTAATGGATAGAAATAGAAATGTATCTTCCTACAATGGCGCGCCTTCAAGTGGCTATTTGATCACTAAACGTTCATATTATTGTTTTTGAGGAGGATGCTGCCTTAATTTGCTTTCCAAACAGGTCATCCATCCTCCCCGTATCCGACGACTATCACCGTACCTTTCACCTACACCAACCGCACAATCCACGCCTTCAAAAAAAATCTTCTTCTTTTCCATCCCTTTTCAATCTCTGTCTTGTTGACAGAATTAGCACAAAATTTGACTTTTAGATTTCCTACCCTCTGTTTCTTGGAAATTTCCCAGTTGCAAGAGCATAAAAAAGGTCATGCTACTCTTCTTTTTTTTTTCCCTAAGTTGCATATTTAGCCTTATGTACATTTTAGCATAAAAACAGAAGAGAACTTTAATTTTGTGTTCCACTTCCAGCGGTAATGCCCGCTGTGTTTGCACTGGAATTCTTGTTGCTTTCTTCTGCTTGAAAAACAAAAAAAAAAACACACACACACATATATATATATATATATATCCATGGATGGCCACAAGAATCGTGACTTCATTAAGGACCCACCAATCATACGAGTGCATTCCCATGTCGAGGTCTGTCACATCTTTTTTTTTTTTTATTTTCCTTTTTTATGCAGATTTGAAATATGTTCTTTCTCGTTTGTTGGTATTTGATGTTTTGGTTATTGGGTGTTCATTTTTTTCGCTGGAATAGATGGCATCATTAGAGGACAAGCATGTCCCCGAGTTGGAGAAGGATGGCCTGACAACTGCAGAGCCATTTGATGAAACCCCTAAATTTCCATCTGACATTAATCATATGCTAAATATGCCAAACAATAGTGTTTTTGGTAGCATATGTATTGTTGTATTCTCTGCCAAGATCAACTTACTTATGCCCTTTGGAATTTTGGCAATGGTGGTTGATAAACTCTCCTGGGATCATGTGAGTTGGCTGGCCTTAACGTCCACTGCTGGTTTTGTTTGGATCCTTACATAATTTAATGCTCTGTTTGTATTTGATTGTTCGTTTGCATTTCAGGGCTGGGTCTTTCTTTTTAGCTTGTTGGGCATAATACCTTTGGCTGAGCGTCTGGGATATGCTACAGAGTAAGTTTTTCTTATAAGCGTGATCTCTGATCATTTGCTTGCACCGATAAAGTTTGGGATAAGCCTACCAGTATCAACACCATTTTTTTATAAAGAATTTCTGGCAAAATACGTTTGCTAGGAACAAAAGGAATAGAAGAAGGGAAAGTGCCTTAATGTTGGATGCATATCCTGTTAGTATTAGCTTTTCTTTGGATTAACCTTCTTTTTCCCCTTTGAGTAGCTCCTTTCTCTGGATTGATGTTGAGAAGTACCTAACCAATATTAAGGAAAAAATGCGCATATGTTACCATAGCATTGTTTTGAATTAATTTTCTTTTCGACAACTCATTTCTTTGGATTGGTAAGTAACGAACATTTGCTTGCTTTTGATGTAGGCAGTTGGCATTCTACACTGGGCCTATAGGTATGCTCAATTTTAATGAAACTTTCACTTCTCAGCTTCTCCTCTCCACAGGCTCACAAAGCATTAAAATGACTATTGATGACCGATTTCGTCCTTGCTTGTTTTTGAATAATTTTGTGTTTCATTGTCTATCTTTTTTTTTTTTTTTTTATCTTGGTATCCTAAAGCTCTTTAATCTTTGTAAGCTTTTATTTCATTTGATTGACTTGGAAGTATATGACAATGAAACCAAGAAAGTACACTATTGAAATTCTGAGAAACAGGAACTGCAGAAGTTATCTTTCTCTCTTGTTTTGTCAACATACTTTTACAAAAATCAATTCTACATTCTTTGAACATTGTGGCTACCCGTAGTTGTACCATTATCAGTAGCTTGTTGTATATTGCTTCTTAGCTTGTACTTGACTGACTAATCAATCACTCCCATTTACGTGTCATTGTTTTGAACTTTGTAGTTGGAGGTCTTTTAAATGCTACATTTGGAAATGCGACGGAGGTGATTATATCAATTCATGCACTGAGAAACAAGATGATCCGTGTCGTTCAACAGTCATTACTAGGGTCAATCTTGTCAAACATGTTACTGGTGCTAGGCTGTGCTTTGTTCAGTGGCGGGCTTGTGGTTTGTAAGAGAGAACAGGTGTTCGATAAGGTGTGTTTAATGTTTTAAGCATTCCAAGGTTTTTACAAGGGACAAAAAAGAAAGAAGAAGAAGCACTTTTTTTCCCTTTGCTCTTCATTTTCCTTTTTTTGCCACTCTAAATTTCATGATGAAAGCTTTTGAATTCTGATTCTAATGACAGGGAACTGCTACCATGAACTCTGGCTTGCTTTTGATGGCAGTAATGGGGCTCTTATTCCCTGCTGTCCTGCACTCTACACACACAGAACTGCATTTTGGAAAATCCGCATTGGCTCTTTCAAGGTTTAGTAGCTGCATCATGCTGATTGCATATGCAGCGTATATCCACTTTCAGCTGACAGGCGAGAGGGATCAATATTCTCCTGTAAATGAGGTTAGTTTTTAACATGTATAAAGCAAAAGCGTCTTATGAAAAAAGATGCCAGGAAGAAAACATGCAGCTCTCTAGTTATGTATCAAAATCTATAAGACTGAGATTGTTCTGCTTGTCAGGAAGTGTACTATAGGTTAATCTAAAAGACAGGAAAAATTATTGAAGGGCAAATTTTGTTTAGCAACTTCATGAATAGACATATCAAATGCGCTTCCATCGTTCATTACTTTGTCTCTCTCCTATCCGACTGGCATTCACTACATGAACCTTTCATTTAATGGCTCCACTTGATTATTGGTCTAATATCAGGAAGACAATCAGTCTTGGAGTCATGAAGAGGAAGAAGAAGCTCCTGAGATCTCAAAATGGGAAGCTATCATGTGGCTATTTGTTTTAACCTTGTGGATTTCCGTCCTCTCAGATTATTTGGTTGATGCTATACAGGTAACTTTTTACAGTATTCATTGCGTTATTGGCTTCTCATCATTTGCTGCTTCCTATTTCTTTAGTTGACAGATTCTACTTTTCCGAAGAGAACTAAGCATGGCCTTCTCTAAAGATCGCTCTCTTCGCTATTTCTTTATGGACTTCTTCTACCTTATGGTTTGCTGCTTGGTCCTTGTAAAGAACACCTAACAGTTTTCAGATGGGGAAAAAAGACCATCACCTGAAACTATTTTGTTGTGCTTGTTCTTTGAGAATAATATCCTACTTTTACCCGTGAAAATGAGAAGTCAGATTTCAAGTGCTTATATTATGTTTGCTGTGTTTTATGCAAGTGAAAGCTTTTACTTGTAAATTCTGCCTGTCATAACACACGCTAGATACATTTTCAGGGAGCATCTGTTGCATGGAAAGTTCCAGTGGCGTTTATAAGTGTTATCCTTCTCCCTATTGTTGGAAATGCAGCAGAGCATGCCGGTGCTGTTATGTTTGCTATGAAAGACAAGCTAGTAAGTTATTATCTTTTCTTATTCATTGAATAATTTGTGTTCTGAAGGACGTGTCTGTGGTACTATTTTATATGATTTGTTCTCTGGTGCAGGATATTTCCTTGGGAGTTGCTATAGGCTCATCAACACAGATAGCCATGTTTGCAGTGAGTTCCTGGCTCTTACTCCATTTGGGCCCTCAACCAGTATTGATTCTGTCTATAAAATTTGAATTTGACTTCACATTATGATTCATGTCTAGCTTTCCCGACTGTGGCAAAGATCTTACTTTTCATAAAATATTTTCTGCCTATAATTTCACTTCCTAATATTGCTAACAGGCGCATGGCATTTGCTTTTCCTCTGTTCTTAAAATTTTGTTGGTACAATTGCAGGTTCCATTTCTAGTGGTTGTTGGATGGATCATGGGATGTCCAATGGACTTAAATTTTCAACTTTTTGAGACAGCAACACTTTTCATAACTGTTCTGGTGGTAGCCTTCATGCTCCAGGTTTGTTGTTTGGAGAAATGGCCTTTTTGTTCTTTGATATTTACCTCAATTGTTAGTTAGCATCAGTGACTATTGTAGAGAAAGATATCGTTATGGCATGAAAGAAGAGCTTGAAGATTTGAATCTTTTGTATTCCAGATATGAATGCATTAGTCTTTTGAACACTCGGATTGGGGAGTTTTTGTTGCTCCATATAAGTATCACACACATCTGTCGATGCTATACCATGGGTTGTTCCTTACATATGTATAAATATTTCATCGGCCTGCAGGAGGGAACTTCTAATTACTTTAAAGGATTAATGCTCATCCTTTGCTACCTGATAGTAAGTGCAAGTTTCTTTGTGCACAGAGACCCCACAGCAATAGGTAAGTTGGATTGTTTTTAAGCTCATGTAATTTTGACTCCTTACATGGAAACCAGCCTCGCACAGATCTCTTCTTATTCTGCTTCGCACATATGCGTCACTCATTCAAGTGTTTAGTTGGGTTGCTGCTGTGAACCTGACTAACCAAGTGCATATCAGCTTATATGGAAACACTTGCATGAATCTAATTACACTCCCAGAGGAAGGTCTTTTTGTAATGGATGACCCTCGAAACCATAATCTTTGAAACATTCAATTTGGAACCTGTCTAATAATTTTTAACTTTTTTTTATGTTCGCTTTCACTTATTTTACTTGTATTTTGCAGCGGATCACCCAAAGCCCACCAAATAACGAGAGAATGGGATATTATTAAGTGGATGGACTGGAGCTGGAGGTATTTGTAAAGACCTCCATATATATAGAAGCGGTACATTTGAAAATAGAATACAGTTTTCTATCAGATGTTCCTGCAGAAGCTCAAGGTTTGTCCAGTTGTTGTATAATTCCTGACCAAAATACTACCAGTTGCTGTTCCAGCTCATAGGATAGCGTTTCTTGCAAAGTACATCAGGCAGCCATTTTCCTGTGCATCAGTAATTGAAGTTTGACGTAGTATTTTGCTCTGACAACGAAATTTGGAGCGTAGGGAAATAGGTATAGGAAATATAAATGTAAGAAATTGACTGGATATGTATACAGACTGTAGTGTTCAGCTTTTCCTGCCAAAGAAAAAGGTTAAAAACTACTAATTTCTATAGCATGGGCCTAGCTTTCTGGTATTTCTTGATTCTTTCTCTTTTTTTTTTGGGGGTAGTATTCTTTGATTATTTCTTTAATAAATGATATATACATCATTCCATTTTAAGCCATTTATCAATTTGAAATACCGGAAAAATAATGGAGCGAAAATATGCTTTGATATATTGTCCTGGAAATTTGCCTACGTGACAAGTCACAGCCTCTCGATACACACATAGAAGATACCTATCTTTTCCAAAACGGTGAACGTCCTTGTCTTGATTGATCGAAAAGGTAGACAACATATTATGAAACGCCCGTTCCGTATTTACCGTTATACACAATAAACACGTGGGACCACATATTATTACAATAATCACAATAGTAATTATCACAATCAACAGCATTAATACAATAAAAGTACATAATACATCAACAACACTTGTCCCGGCACGGGAACATTATTACAACAAGCATTAATCCACAGAGTTATAAAATGCAAGCAGCGGAAGTCTTAATACAACACAACAATAGACAACAGTATAAACATGATGCAACGCAGGATGGATCCGGGCCTGGCAGAGGGTGCGCCACAGCTTGCCTCGAACGTACCTGAGCTACGCATAATCAAACTACGCGACCAGGTCACGCAGGCGAGGGGTGAGTCCGAAGTGCTCACCGGGTAAAATCCATAAGCAAATATACATATACAACAACCGTAAATAAACCAAGTCACATCAACAACAATCTACTAAGGTTCACACGAACCCTAATTAACACACTCTGTGATTCTAGACACGCTATACCAATTTATTATCAGGGCCCCTATCACTAGTTAAATGATGGTCGTCGCCTGGTAGTCAAGCTAGCTAGCCCGTGGACCCCGCTCTGGTACCTCCACGTATAACTGGCACAGACAGGGAGCAGACCCCAAGCACACTCTCCCCCAGCGCCTAAAATAAAAATTGGTAAAGAGAGGGAGCAGACCCCAAGTACACTCTCCCCCAGCACCATAAAAATAAGACTACCATCTGGCTATTCCAACATTTAACTATGATTTACTAGATGTCTAAGTGTGACCAGTTTTATTATTCGTAATTACTTAATTCCTATTATCCTTCATCATCTCATTATCCCGAGCAGGCTCACAGTCTCTCCGCTCGTCCGGATAATACAAGCTTATTTCAACTGGTACCCTCGGTACTGTACTCACACAGTTTTCACAGCCAACAACAACAGAAATATTCAACTATACCAACATTTCTACTATTACTAATAACATCAACAGTAGCATCAATTCAACAACATCAACGGCAACAAATATCAATTAAATTCATTTCACGACAACCACTCACAGCCACAAAGAATTATTCAAACATATAACACAAAAAACAAACAAACAGCAACTTGGTACTACGGTAGTATATAAATATTTACTTATCCTCACCTTAGCCGATTTTCCTATTCCTGATAGTCCTCGAAGTGTTCCGGCTCAGGCTCCTCGGGGTACTGCTCGTAATCAATTCCGATATCAAACAACAATTTATGCACATATAAGATGATATGCAAATGCTCGACTATTACTGTAAGCCGTAAAAATAATTACTGGACCTACTCGGTACTTTCCCAGGTTATTCCCATTATCGTCATCTTTCACCATTTATTTCAAGTGTCAAAAATACCATATTGATCCCGATTATTATTCCGGTACGTATTTACTTTGATAATACCCTTTCCATTTATTATTTCCTAGAGTATGTACTTTCCAAAATTATTATTATTTACCATATACATATATATTACAAAGTAATTATTTCCATTTAATATCCATATATTTTCCAAATTATTCCAATATACCAATATAATTATTTATTTTATTTTCATTGTTTTTCTTCATTCAAAAAAATTATTTTTCCTTTTTCCTTTTTTTTACTGGACTGGGCCCGTGAATAGTGCCAGCCAGGCCTGCACAGTACCAGGCCCAGACCTCCAACTGAGGCCCATGCGCAGGCCCGCGTGGTCAAGCCTAACCAACCAAGAGCCCAAGCCCAAGCCATACCCTAACCCATACTAGCCCATCCACAAACGCGGCCCGGATCCATGACTCGGACACGGGCGGGTCAACACCCACACATTCGGGTCACCGGCCGGATCCACATAGGCGCACAACTCAGCTCGCGAGTGAGACGATGGCGGGTCTGGCGGAGCGACTTGAGGATGAAGGGAGCGGCTGCAGGCACAGACTGATGGCGTGAGAACAACGGCGGCGAGCGAGGGAGGCAGAGGAAAGGGAGGTGGTGGCGACTGGTGGCAGGGGTTGTGGTCATCGCGAGGAAGAAGACGAACGGCATGGCACTGCTCGGCGTCGACTTCGAGTGGCAGGGCTGGCGAGGCGGCGGATCTGCAGTTGGAGATGGTGGAGCCACGACCCGGCCGTCGTGCGTACGGTGGACAGCGGCGAAGAAAGAGAGAGGGAAAGGAGGGGGGAAGGATGGCGCGGTGGTGACGGTGGTTCGGTGGTGGTGTTTTTCTTTTTTTTTTTACTTACTTTTCCTTTTCTTTTTCTTTTTCTGATTGGTTTTTTTTTTGTGTTTGGTGTTGTATGGTTTTGCAGGTACAAGGGAATGGTTGCAGGCAGTGAAGTTTTTTTTGCAGGGTGAGGATGAAGAAAACTGAGTGGTTGTGTGTTTGCAGAGATGGTACGAGCAAGAATAAAATGTGCAGGGTCACAAGCCTCACAGGTTGCAGCTCACGGGCACACAGGAGAAGGCGGCTGCAATATGCAGTCGTGTCCCGTCCGGACCAGAAAATAACTATAATGCCCCATTGACTTTATTTCTGGCCCGATAATTCGAGGTTAAACGTGACTTTTCTCGAGATTCCTGGACCCGAAAAATTCCAACTTTGGTTCGTAAAATCCGCAGAAAAATCCCGAGCGTGGGACAGAGCTTGGTTTCAGAATCCGATGCATATTTTACCCTGAAATAATTACCCAAGATTATTTTACATGGTAAATTACTGTACAAAGCGTTTGTACAGTCCCGGTAAAAATATAAATTTTTACCCGGGCTGTTACAGTCTACCCCCCTTAAAAGAATTTCGTCCCCGAAATTCACTCCGTACCGGTGAAGAGATGCGGATACTGGGACCGCATATGCTCCTCTACTTCCCATGTTGACTCGTTAGCAGAATGTTTACTCCACTTGACCTTAACCATAGGAATGGTACGGTTCCGCAACTGCCATACTTCCCGAGCAAGAATCTGTTCCGGCACTTCTGTGTAGGTAAGATCTTCTGCCACTTCAACAGCCACTGGAGCCACAATATGACTAGGGTCGGATCGGTATCTCCTCAGCATAGAGACGTGAAACACATCATGAATGCATGATAGCTCTTCAGGTAAGGACAACCTATAAGCTAGTGGTCCAATTCTCTCCAGGATCTCATATGGCCCGATATACCTTGGACTCAGCTTTCCTCTCTTGCCAAACCTGATCACTCCCTTCCAAGGTGCAACTCTGAGAAAAACCTTCTCACCAACGTTATACTCCATCTCACATCAGTGTTTGTCGGCATAGCTCTTCTGCCGATCCTGAGCAGCTTTCATGCACTATCTCACCGTCTGGATCTTGTCCACTTTCTGTTGAACTAACTCTGGTCCAACGATCAATCTCATACCTTCTTCGTCCCAACATACCGGACTTCTACACTTCCTTCCATAGAGAGCCTCAAAAGGTGGCATACCAATGCTGGAATGGTAGCCTTTGTTATACGCGAACTCCGCCAAGGGTAGGTACTTATCCCAACTCCCACTGAAGTTAAGTGCACAAGCTCTAAGCATGTCCTCTAGTGTCTGTATAGTCCTCTCAGACTGGCCATCCGTCTGAGGATGAAAAGTAGTGCTGAAACTCAACTTGGTTCCCAAAGCAGCTTGTAAACTCTTCAGAACCGTGATGTGAATCTAGGATCTCTGTCTGAGACTGTAGACTTTGGAATCCCATGAAGCTTCACATTCTCAGCAACATATTGTTAGTTATATGCCCAAAAGCCAATCTATGGATGATTGTAGTCATGTATATACTTTGAGGTTTTTTCAATAAATATGGTTATGAGATAATTGCTTGCACATATTTATAACCCTAGTTTATATTTGATATATTCTTAAATGTCCCTAATCGGCTATTATTACGGATGGGTTGTAATAATTAATTAAGACTAGCGTATGTTGAGAATTTATATGCGATACGAATTCTACATACGGGTACAAGTTGGAGAACTTGTGGACCGGACCGACCCATATAAGAATCCTACATGGAACGTTATATGTATGTCATTAGTGGTTCTTATAGAGATGTATTGTCCTCCGACCTGAGATCGTCAAGGTATCCAACATATGGGTCATGTACTTTGATATTATTCCTAGTCATCCGTAACTGGGTGGACATAAGGGTAATCATTGGGTATATGATGAGTATGTAGTGGGTTTTGATGGATCAAGAGGGGAT
>JAKUCV010000728.1:0-27370 GCA_028386065.3 Turnera subulata
GTCTTGAAGTGAGGTATCTTCAAGCAAGTGTGTAGGATTCTTGTGATTAGAATTCCTAGGCTGTAAACGGTTTGTTAAGCACCCGGAAGCTTAACGGTAGATAGTGAACTCTTCAAGTGTATCTTGAAGGACTGGATTAGCCACAAATTAGTTGTGTGTGAACCAGTATAAAAATCTCTTGTGTCCTTCTATTTTTCAACTCCGCACTTCATTTCCTGCAAAGTTTTTAATTTTCGGTCATAAGCTATTCACCCCCCCTCTAGCTTAAGTCTATTGTTTCTAACACTCCTCTCCTTTTGCAAGGCTCTCAGCCTTCCTCTCTAGCTCTCCTTTTGCAAGGCTCTCAGCCTTCCTCTCTAACTCACCATATTGTTGCAGCTTGGCTGCCTTTTCTTGCTTCATTGCCTCATCACTCTTCTCCAAGTGCTTCTGATCATAATACACTTGTTGTGGAGACAATGGAGCTAACACGAATTTCTGCTCACCTATGGAGAATGAGTACCTATTCTTGTAGCCATCATGCCATACTCGCCTGTCATACTGCCATGGTCTTCCAAGTAAAATATGACAAGCATGCATGGGTATAACATCACATAGTACCTTGTCAAAATAATTACCAATGGTCATAGTAACGAGAACCTGTTTCGTCACCTTGATCTCACCCATGTCATTCAACCACTGCAGCTTATATGGGTTGGGATGCTTCTAAACGGCCTATCCCAATTTCTCCACCATCACGGTGCTGGCTACATTCGCACAACTCCCACTGTTGATGATCACACTGCATGCTTTACCATCGACATAGCATCTAGTGTGGAAGATGTTCTCCCTCTACTCGGTCTCATCTGCCTTCGACTGTGCGCTGAGAGCTCGCCTGGCTACTAGAAGCCGGTTGCTGGCGCCTCTTGCACATATCGATCTTCCACTGGTACATCTTCTAGTTCGGGCATGTTGACATATTGATCGGTCTCTTCATCATCTGAATAGAGCTCTCCCTCTCGAACATAGATCACCTTCTTGTTTGGACATTGGGAAGCAATGTGTCCAATACCCGCACACTTGAAGCACTTCACATACCGATGCTTGGTTGTAGAAGAAGTCGACTGGCTTGCCTTTGGGGCTGGTTTGTAATCGGCCAGTCGAACCTTTTCTTCTTTCGGCTTGTCTTCTCTGGTGTACCTTCGTGGATTCCAGTTGGATGACTGGATGTGATATAGGGTCCCCTATAACCCCTATTCCTCAGCTGCTTTTCTACCTTGACCGCATCCTCGACAAGTTCAACGATGTCTAGGTTGTGTTGCAGCTCCACGACATTGGCAATATCCGGGTTCATCCCAGCAAGGAATCGCACCATGGTCGCTTGGGGATCCTCTTCTATATTTTCCTCAAGCATCAACGCTTCCATCTCCTTATAATACTCATCAATGCTCCGTGTACCTTGCTTCAAAGTTTGCAATTTCTTGTGCAACTCCGTGTAGTAGTAGCTCGGTACATATCTTTTCCTCATGATGCCTTTCAATTCAGTCCATGTCTGGGGAGGTCCTTGCCCTACACTACGCCTGTCCAACAAAAACTTGTTCCACCACTTAAGAGCATAGTCAGTGAATTCAAGAGTAGCTAAGTTAATCTCCTTTTCCTCAGAAAAGTGGTAACAAATAAAGAACATATCAACTCTTTGCTCCCATTCGATGTAAGCGTCAGCATCTCCTCTTCCCTGAAAAGAAGGTATCTTGATCTTGATGTTGTTCATGTTGTTATCGATATTGTTGTATGGCTCCCAATCATTGTTCCTCCCATAATATCGATTCTGATAGCCTCCTCTTCCTCTCGGCATTCTGCCACCTCGCCCATAACCTTGGTAACGTGACTGCCACTCTTCTTCTTCCCATGCTTCATTCTCAAACTCGTTTTCCAAATGTCTCCGAGGTTTAACTTGTTCCCGAGGTTGGGGTATCTCGTCCCTCTGCTGTGGCTCAGCTCGGCGCACTGGTTCCTCCGCTAATGATGGTGAGGGCTGTTGTTGGCGTGGAGGAGGTTGTTTGTTGCTGTTGTGGCAGCGGTTGCTGCCCTCTCTGTCCGGTCATGCCCGCAATTAAGCGTTTAAGCTCCTCCATGTTGTTTCTAGCTTCGTGCCGGAGCTCTGCCAATTTTTTGTCTTCGTCAAGCAACCGATTGTTGATTCGAACCAGCGCATCACTCAAGGCCGTCCATTGCAACAACTCCATTGTAATAACTTCAACCTCTCTTGCAAACAATTTGGCTATCAAATATAATCAATCGATTTCATCTTCTTTATTTTTTTAAAAAAAAATAATTGCAGCAGAATAATAATGAACAGAAAAATAAAAGGATAGTTGATTGATTTGATAACCTGAGCTCCGCTACCAAAATTGATACGACAACACACCTAGCCGGTTCTAGAAGCACCTTCGTATCTAAAATTGTCCCGAACTCAAATCACAACCAATCGTGCACTGTTCTTGCGCCGATGCTCTTCACCTCCTAACAATCCGTGTTAGGCAACAGATGGACACGAAAGCCCCTCCACCTCCTAAACTCTCGGTGGTAGACAACAAAGAAACAAAGCACAAAGGATAAAAACAAACAAAGAGACTCCTCTCTTTGGGCCGAGATTATTCAAGTTTAACTGAACTTTTTATTACTCAAATAATCTGAATAACAATGAACCCCAAGGGTTCTATTTATAGGAGAACATACCTCCTCAAAGTCGGTGAACAGTAACGTCAGCTCCTCCTTGAATTCCAAGTCTTGGCGCCTCCTCTCCTATTACTTGATGGACTAGGATTTAATTGAGCCCACATAACTTGGACACTAATTAAATCCTTACAATAATAAAATAAAATAAAACTAGTCTATAATTAATAAAAATAAAATGGATATGTCGACACCTTCCTGAAGGTGGATTGATGTCGACTGGGCCCAATGTGCTCTCGAGTCAGTTACTCCTTAATTGACAGCAAATTGATGGGCTTCAGTTTCAGCTTCTCTCCAACCTTGATTTTCCATCTCTTCTTGAACTTCTTGTGAGTACTAATCTTGGATATGATTCAGAAAGTGAGCTTGTTGGAATACATCCAAGCTCCATGTTTGTCTCCATTGCTTCTTCCTTGGTCGCCTTGGTGTGCATCATTCCTCGAACCTCTAAGCTTGCCTCTGTTTGCATCATATTCTGCCAAACAATGAACCCCTAAGACTCTATTTATAGGGGAAAAATTCACGCTAAAGTCGGCCACACAGGTGCCAAAGTCGGCCACCTCCTCTTTAGTCCTAAAAGAATTGGTTTTCATCCTCTAACCCTAATGTGTCGCCTCCTCCTATTACTAGATGGACTAGGATTTTAATTGAGCCCACATAACTTGGACACTAATTAAAACCTTACAATAAAAACCCCAAATAACTAAAGCCCACATTAATCAACTAATTAATATTGGACTTGACCCAACATAATAAAAACAACCCTAATAATAATGCTACTGATATGTCGACATGGCCTATGGTGTATGGGCTGATGTCAACTGGGCCCCACTTGTGCTCTTGAGTCAATTACTCCTTAATCGATAGCAAATTGATGGGCTTCTCTCGTTGCAATTGATCATTTATCTTCTTGGATCGAGCTCGTGTAATTGGACCTGTGGGCAACACCAACTCGCCAGCTGCTCCTTGAGTGTCCGCATCCATGTCCGCATCACAAGGCCTGATTTTGGAGTAGGTAGAGGTGTGAGGCACCCAATTCTGCTGGAGTGTGTTTGAGCGTGACTTCTCTCCCTCATTCTTTTTTGGTAAAGTTTATATTAGGTGTATTTTCCTCCTATGGCTTGTCATGTGGAGCCTCTATGGATTGCAGGAAGGTTTATGCCTTGAGTTGACAAGGTTTCGGTGTTGCTAGAACCCTGGTTTGTTCTCATACCGTTTTCTTAGGACTTTGAGAAGTTCTGGTCCCTGTTGTTCTTCCCCTCCTACTTTTGACCATAATTACCTCGTGTCTTCAAGTTGGACATAAAATGTGACATTGCAGCCTGCTTTTTCAGAATTTCTGCAATGGGTTTAACATGGAAACATGTTAGCAAAAAATGGAGGGAGTCCTTAAAATGCCCTAGTACTTGTTTTGTTGGTTTGCACAAATATGGAATATCAGTGAAGTTAGTTGTCTGTGCTTTTATTGCTTTAGTTGAAACAAGGAGCAAGTACTCGATTTGGGAGGGTAGCTGTGGGCCTACTCTGGTTTTCTTTCTTATTGCTCTCTCTCTAGCTCATATGCTCTATATGGTTCTGTATGGTTTTGCTTTTGAAGCTTTGAGATTATGAGGACGGTTTCTGCTTTTGTTTACTCGGAATTGGTTCTGTTGTTGTCGCTTCCTAGGAAGTGGTTGAGGTCTATACTCTGCTACCAACCTTCAGGTATTTGTTTGCTAGGTGACTGAAGGCGTTGGAATTTTGCTGTGTTTTTGTTTCCTTCTGCATTAGTTTGTTGCGGCAGTGAAGGATTGAGCTTTATTCCTTGTGGCAGAATTTTAGACGGGTTTTTCTTTGCATTTTGATACAGATTTCTCTTATAATGGTCTGTGGTTTTCCTTTTCTTGTTCTATTTTGGAGAGCTATTGATTTTTTTTTTCAGCTATATAACTGTCCAGTTTCTTTTTGTAATCAGAGTGGTCTTTTGTCCTTCATGTATTTGTTTGCTATATGACTGAAGGTGTTGGAATTTTGTTGTATTTCTATTTCCTTCTGCATTGGTTTGTTGCTGCAGTAGAGGATTGAGCTTTGTTCCTTGTGGCGGAATTTTGGACGGGTTTTTCTTTGCATTTTTAGACAAATTTCTATTATGATGTTTGATGGTTTTCATTTTCTTGTTCTGTTTTGGGGAGCTGTTGAAGTTTTTTCAGCTATACATCTGTCCAGTATTTTTTGTAATCAGAGTGGTCTTCTGCATAAGATTTTGGATCTCTTTCGTAATTTTTTGCCTGGTTTCCACACTTGTACTCCAGGTTTTGTCATTAGGTCCTTTGTTTTAATGTTCAACATGAAACTTGATGTTGTTGTACTACTTTTCATGACTTGCAATATGGTTTTATGTGGATAACTTGACATAACGGGATTGGTGGAGGGAGTTTTCATGCGGTTTTCATTTATTTTTGCTTTCCATTTTGAGGCTGGAGTATTCGTTTTGATTCTTTGCATTTTGTGCTTTGAAATGCTTCAGCATCTAAGGTCTGATTCTGCAGTGGGTAGAGGTGTGGGGCACCCAATTCTGTTGGAGTGTGTTTGAGCGTGGTTTTTCTCCCTCATTTTTTTGGGTAAAGTTTATGTTAGGTGTATTTTCCTCCTATGGCTTGCCATGTGGAGCCTCTATGGATTGCAAGAAGGTTTCTGCCTTGAGTTGACATGGTTTCGGTGTTGGTAGAACCCTGGTTTGTTCTCATACTGATTTCTTAGGATTTTGTTCTCTGGTCCCTGTTGTTCTTCACCTCTTACTTTTGACCATAATTTTGTGCCTTCAAGTTGGACACAAAATGTGACATTGTTGCTCGCTTTTTCAGGATTTCTGCATTGGTTTTACAAGGAAACATGTTGGCAAAAGTGGAGGGAGTCCTTGAAACGCCCTAATACTTGTTTTGTTGGTTTGCACTAATTTGGAATATCAGTGAAGTTACTTATCTGTTCTTTTATTGCTTCAGTTGAAACATGGAGCAAGGACTCGATTTGGGAGGGCAGCTGTGGTCCTACTCTGATTTTCCATCTTGTTATTCTCTCTCTAACTCATATGGTCTATATGGTTCTGCATGGTTTTGCATCTGAATCACTGATATTTTGAGCATGATTTCTGCTTTTGTTTACTGGAATAGGTTTTGTTGTCGTTGGGTCCTTGGATGTGGTTGAGGTCTATTCTCTGCTCCCGTCCTTCAGGTATTTGTGTGCTAGGTAACTGAAGGTGTTGAAATTTTGCTACGTTTCTATTTCCTTCTGTATTGGTATGTTGCTGCAGTGAAGGATTGAGGTTTGTTCCTTATGGCAAAATTTTAGACGGTTTTTTTTTTTTGCATTTTCATAGAAATTTCTGTTGCGATGGTCTCTGGTTTTTTTTTTTGTTCTGTTTTGGGGAGCTGCTGATGTTTTTTCAGCTTTACGTCAATCTTGTTTCTTGTATCTTCTGCTTAAAGTTTTGGAGTCTCTTCCCTTAATTTTCGTTTGGTTTTTGTACTTGTACTCCAGGTTAGCCCTTAGATCCTTTGTTTTAATGTTCAACATGAAACCTGATGTTATTGTAGTGCTTTTCAGGTCTTGCTATAAGGTTTTATGTGGGTAACATGACATCGTGGGATTGGTGGAGGGAGTTTTCCTGTCTTCAAATCTCGTTTATTTTTACTTTATGTTTTGAAGCTGGAGTATTCGTTGTAAGTCTTTGTGTTTTCTACTTTGAAATGCTTCAGCAAGCAAGGCCTGATTGTGTAGTGGGCAGAGGTGTGAGGCACCCATTTCTGCTGGAATGTGTTTGAGCGTGCTTTCTCTCCCTCATTTTTTTGGGTAAAGTTAATGTTAGTTGTATTTTCCTCCTATGGCTTGTCATGTGGAGCCTCTATGGATTGCAGGAAGGTTTCTGCCTTGAGTTGACATGGTTTCGGTGTTGGTAGAACCCTGGTTTGTTCTCATACCAATTTCTTAGGACTTTGAGAAGCTCTGGTCCCTGTTGTTCTTCCCCTCCTACTTTTTAACCATAATTACCTCGTGCCTTCAAGTTGGACATAAGATGTGACATTGCTGCCTGCATTTTCAGAATTTCTGCATTGGTTTTACAAAGAAACATGTTGGCAATAGTGGAGGGAGTCCTTTAAAGGCCCTAATACTTGTTTTGTTGGTTTGCACTAATTTGGAATATCAATGAAGTTACTTGTCTGTTCTTTTATTGCTTCAGTTGAAACACGGAGCAAGGACTCGATTTGGGAGGGCAGTTGTGGTCCTACTCTGATTTTCCATCTTGTTATTCTCTCTCTAGCTCATATGTTTTATATGGTTCTGTATGGTTTTGCTTCTGAAGCTTTGAGATTGTGAGGACGGTTTCTGCTTTTGTTTACTTGGAATTGGTTCTGTTGTCGTCGACTCCTAGGATGTGGTTGAGGTCTATATTCTACTACTGTCCTTCAGGTATTTGTTTGCTAGGTGACTGAAGGCGTTGGAATTTTGTTGTGTTTCTGTTTCCTTATGCATTGATTTGTTGCGACAGTGAAGGATTGAGCTTTGTTCCTTGTGGTGGAATTTTAGACGGGTTTTTTTTTTTGCATTTTGATAATGATTTCTCTTATGATGGTCTGTGGTTTTCCTTTTCTTGTTCTGTTTTGGAGAGCTGTTGATTTTTTTTCGGCTATACGTCTGTCCAGTTTCTTTTTGTAATCAGAGTGGTCTTCTGCTTAAGGTTTTGGAGTCTCTTTCTTAATTTTTACTTGGTTTCCGCACTTGTACTCCAGGTTTTGTCCTTAGGTCCATTGTTTTAATGTTCAACATGAATCCTGACGTTGTCGTACTGCTTTCTAGGACTTGCTATATGGTTTTATGTGGGTAACTTGACATCACGAATTTGGTGGAGGGAGTTTTCATGTCTTCAATTTTCATTTGTTTTTGCTTTCTGTTTTGAGGATAGAGTACTCGTTTTGAGTATTTGTGTTTTGTGCTTTGAAATGCTTCAGCATCCAGGGCCTGATTCTGCAGTGGGTAGAGGTGTAGGGCACCCAATTCTTTTGGAGTGTGCTTGAGCATGGTTTCTCTCCCTCCTGGCTTGTCATGTGGAGCCTCTATGGATTGCAGGAAGGTTTCTGCCTTGAGTTGTCATGGTTTCGGTGTTGGTAGAACCCTGGTTTGTTCTCATACTGATTTCTTAGGACTTTGAGGAGCTCTGGTCCCTATTGTTCTTCTTCCCCTACTTTTGACCATATTTACCTCGTGCCTTCAAGTTGGACATGAAATGTGACATTATTGCCTGCTTTTTCAGGATTTCTGCATTGGTTTTACAAGGAAACATGTTAGCAACATTGGAGGGAGTCCTTGAAACGCTCTAATACTTGTGTTGTTGGTCTGCACAAATTTGGAATATCAGTGAAGTTAGTTGTCTATGCTGTGTTGCTTCAGTTGAAACAAGGAGAAAGTACTCAATTTGGGAGGGCAACTATGGGCCCTCTCTGGTTTTCCTTCTTGTTATTCTCTCTCTAGCTCATATGGTCTATATGGTTCTGTATGGTTTTGCATCTGAAGCTTTTAGATTGTGAGGGCGGTTTCTGCTGTTGTTTACTTGGAATGGGTTCTGTTGTGGTCGGTTCCTAGGATGTAGTTGAGGTCTCTACTCTGCTTCCTTCCTTCAGGTATTAGTTTGCTAGGTGACTGAATGTGTTGGAATTTTGTTGTGTTTCTGTTTCCTTCTTCATTGGTTTGTTGCTGCAGTGAAGGATTGAGCTTTGTTCCTTGCGGCGGAATTTTAGACGGGTTTTTTTTTTGCATTATCAGACAGATTTCTCTTATGATGTTCTGTGGTTTTCCTTTTCTTGTTCTGTTTTGGGGAGCTGTTGATGTTTTTTCCGCTATACATCTGTCTAGTTTTTTTTTGTAATCAGAGTGGTCTTCTGCTAAAGGTTTTGTACTTTTTTTCTTAAATTCTTGCTTTGGTTTCCATACTTGTACTCCAGGTTTTGTCCTTAGGTCCTTTGTTTTAATGTTCAACATGAAACTTGACGTTGTTGTATTGCTTTTCAGGACTTGCTATATGGTTTTACGTGGGTAACTTGACATCACGGGATTGGTGGAGGGAGTTTTCATGTCTTCGATTTTCATTTATTTTTGCTTTCTGTTTTGAGGCTGGAGTATTCGTTTTGATTCTTTGCGTTTTATGCTTTGAAATGCTTCAGCATCCAAGGTTTGATTCTGCAATGGGTAGAGGTGTGGGGCACCCAATTCTGCTGGAGTGTGTTTGAGCGAGGTTTCTCTCCCTCATTTTTTTGGGGTAAAGTTTATGTTAGGTGTATTTTCCTCCTATGGCTTGTCATGTGGAGCCTCTATGGATTGCAGGAAGGTTTCTGCCTTGAGTTGACATGGTTTCAGTGTTGGTAGAACCCTGCCTTTTTCTCATACTAATTTCCTAGGTTTTTGTTCTCTGGACCCTGTTGTTCTTCACCTCCTACTTTTGACCATAATTTCGTGCCTTCAAGTTGCACATAAAATGTAACATTGTTGCCCGCTTTTTCAGGATTTCTGCATTGGTTTTTCAAGGAAACATGTTGGCGATACTTGAGGGAGTCCTTGAAACGCCCTAATACTTGTTTTGTTGGTTTACACTAATTTAGAATATCAGTGAACTTACTTGTCTGTTCTTTTATTGCTTCAGTTGAAACACAAAGCAAGGACTCGATTTGGGAGGGCAGTTGTGGTCCTACTCTGATTTTCCATCTTGTTATTCTCTCTCTAGCTCAAACGGTCTATATGGTTCTGTATTGTATCGCATCTGAATCATTGAAATTGTGAGCATGATTTCTGCTTTCCTTTACTGGAATAGGTTCTGTTGTCGCTGCGTCCTAGGATGTGGTTGAGGTCTATACTCTCCTCCCGTCCTTCAGGTATTTGTTTGCTAGGTAACTGAAAGTGTTGAAATTTTGCTACGTTTCTGTTTCCTTCTGTATTGGTTTGTTGCTGCAGTGAAGGATTGAGGTTTGTTCCTTATGGCGGAGTTTTGTGTAAGTTTCCCTAGAGCTATTATGACACTCATAACAAGCACAATATGCAGCGGAAACAAGGAAACTTAACCAAGAACCAAGTGAAGCATGCATAAACCGTATAACAAAATTTACATACCTTGTCCGGTTGAGGTCTTTCACCCAACTGTAGAACAGAATCAGCTAGAGCCAGACAAAAGCCTCGCCCCTCTACGGTATCCACACGAACCGTGACCGACTTGGAATCGTCACACAAATCCAATCCCGAGCTCACCCGAACTGATGTGCTAGCAACAAGAAGCGGGTGCTTGTGTATGTGGTATTTGTGTTCTTCTTTCTTTCACAAAGAATGAAGAGAGTGATGTGTATGTTCTGAAACTCTCAAGGACTCCAAGACCCTCTCAAGCTCTAAATTTTCAGACACACAAACGTTGATGGAAACACCCTTGCATAATCAGATTATGCCTTTCCTTTCCAACTCACTAAAGTGGAAGACAAGGTGGCCAACACCTTTGGCCAACTAGATTAGGAATCTTATGATAATGTCCACCACTTAGCAACAATGTAATACACATCACATGGCACTTAGTGTGGCTCAATTATTCTGACAATAAGTGAACTAACCAGCCCAAAACGACCTGGTCCAACCACGGTCCAACCACACCCGGTCCAACCATGGTCCAACCACGGTTCAACCACCTGCTCGAATCAACGGTTCTATGTGTGTGACCCTGTAGGCACTTGTAACGTCCGACAGTAATCGTAAAATCTCATTTTTACAATTATAAGCAAAGAGCGGCGTCTAGCAACACATCATTGCTACCCGAACGACAAGATCAGTACTGATTCTCTATGCCTCGGAACATGTCATCGTCCCTTCGTCCCATTATCTAGATCAAACACGAGACATGGAATATGTCAATCTCGTATATGTTTAATCTATGTTTCTTGATCCCCGAGTTAGCTGTATAAAACGGATACCCGTGATATCACCATATCACCCAATCCGAGCATGGCCATGCATTTAACAGTTCAACTCTATCAAGAAACCATATGATAATATACCTGTTATATGGGTCGAACGAATCCCGTCTTGATCAATCAAAACCCACTACATACTCGTCATATACCCAATGATTACCCTTATGTCCACCCAGTTACAAATGGCTAAGAATAATATCAAAGTACATGACTCATATGTTGGATACCTTGACGATCTCAGGTCGGAGGACAATACATCTATAAGAAACACTAATGACATACATATAACGTTCCATGTAGTGTTCTTATGTGGGTCGGTCCAGTCCACAAGTTCTCCAACTTGTACCCGTATGTAGAATTCATATCACATATGCAATTCTCAACATACGCTAGTCTTAATTTATTATTACAACCCATCCGTAATAATAATCGACTAAGGACATTTAAGAATATGAAATATTCTAGGGTTATAAGTATGTGCAAGCGTTTATCTCATAAATGATACTTATTGGAATAACCTTAATGTGTATACATGACTACAAATAATCATCCATGATTGGCTTTTGGGCATAATACACTAACATTTTGGACGGTTTTTTTTTTTTTGCATTTTCAAAGAGATTTCTCTTATCCTTTTTTTTGCTCTATTTTGGGGAGCTGTTGATGTTTTTTCAGCTTTACGTCTATTTTGTTTCTTGTATCTTCTGCTTAAAGTTTCGGAGTCTCTTCCCTTAATTTTGGTTTGGTATTTGCACTTGTACTCCAGGTTTGCGTTTAGCTCCTTTGTTTTAATGTTCAACATGAAACCTGATGTTGTTGTAGTGCTTTTCAGGTCTTGCTATATGGTTTTATGCGGGTAACATGACATCATGGGATTGATGGATGGAGTTTTCCTGTCTTCAAATCTCGTTTATTTTTACGTTATGTTGTGAGTCTTTGTGTTTTCTGCTTTGAAATGCTTAAGCATCCAAGGCCTGATTGTGTAGTGGGCAGAGGTGTGAGGCACCCAATTCTGCTGGAGTGTTTTTGAGCGTGCTTTCTCTCCCTCATTTTTTTTTGGTAAAGTTTATGTTAGCTGCATTTTCCTCCTATGGCTTGTCATGTGGAGCCTCTATGGACTGCAGGAAGGTTTCTGCCTTGAGTTGACATGGTTTTGGTGTTGGTAGAACCCTGGTTTGTTCTCATACCTATCTCTTAGGATTTTGAGAAGCTCTGTTCCCTGTTGTTCTTCCCCTCCTACTTTTGACCATAATTACCACGTGCCTTCAAGTTGGACATAAAATGTGACATTGCTGTCTGCGTTTTCAAGGTTTCAACATTGGTTTTACAATGAAACATGTTAGCAACAATGAAGGGAGTCATTGAAACGCCCTAATACTTGTTCTGTTGGTTTACACAAATTTGGAATATCAATGAAGTTAGTTGTCTGTGCTTTATTGCTTCAGTTGAAACAAGGAGCAAGTACTCGATTTGCGAGGACAGCTGTGGGCCAACTCTTGTTCTCCCTCTTGTTATTCTGTCTCTAGCTCATATGGTCTATATGGTTCTGTATGGTTTTGCATCTGAAGCTTTTAGATTGTGAGGGCATCCTTCAGGTATTTGTTTGCTAGGTGACTGAAGGTGTTAAAATTTTGTTGTGTTTCTGTTTCCTTCAGGTATCTGTGGTGATTTTCCATTTTTTCCGATTTACGGGATTTTAATTGTTCCAAAAATAAAAAGTCAGACTTCCACATCTCAGAAAAATCAGATATTTTGCAGGTAGTTGGACTAGATTTTTATTGGTGTGTGTAGAAAATTACAGCTCAAAACTCAAAAATCAAAATTTCAGCTCAAATCTCAAAAATCGCACCAATAGCGCACCAATGGCGCACCAATGAGCAATCTCCAAATCCACCCTGTCAAATGCTACATAAGATGATTCCACTAATATGGGGATGATTTATAAGAATTTTTGGATGCCTTCCTCGGACATTTTGTGGTCATCTGAGGTGCTATTCCATTTTTCCCGATTTACAGGATTTTAATTGTTCAAACAATAAAAAGTCGGACTTCCACATCTCAGAAAATTCTGAAATTTTGCAGGTAGTTGGATTGGATTTTTATTGGTGTGTGTACAAAAATTCAGATCAAAATTTAAAAATCAAAATTTCAGCTCAAAACTCAAAAATCACACCAATAGAGCACCAACGGTGCACCAATAACGCCCCAATAGCGCATCAATGGCGCACCAATGGCCCCCCAATAGCGCACCAACGGCCCAGTGAACCAATGCATAAGAGCAATCTCCAAATCCACCATGTCAAATGCTACCTATGATGATTCCACAAATATGGGAATGATTTATTAGGATTTTTGGATGCCTTCCCCGGACATTTTGAGCTGATCTGGGCTGCTTTTCCATTTTTCCCCATTTACGGGAATTTAATTGTTCCAAAAACCAAAAATCGGACTTCCACATCACAGAAAATTCTGAAATTTTGCTGATAGTTGGATTGGGTTTTTATTGGTTTGTGTACAAAATTTCAGCTCAAAACTCAAAAACCGTACCAATGGCGCCCCAATGGCTCAGCGAACGAATGCATAAGAGCAATCTCCAAACCCACCATTTCAAATGCTACCTATGATGATTCCAAAAATATGTGGATGATTATAAGGATTTTTGGATGCCTTCCCCAGACATTTTGAGATCATCTGAGGTGCATTTTCATTTTTTCGGATTTACGGGATTTAAATTGTTCTAAAAATAAAAAGTCTGACTTCCGCTTCTCAGAAAAATCTGAAATTTCGTAGGTAGTTGGATTGTATTTTTATTAGTGTGTGTACAAACTTTCAGCTCAAAAGTCAAAAATTAAAATTTCTGTTCAAAACTCAAAAATCGCAATAATAGCGCCACAATAGCGCACCATTGGCCCAGTGAAGCAATGCATAAGTGCAATCTCCAAATCCACCATGTCAAATGCTACCTAAGATGATTGCACTTATAACGATTTTTGGATGCCTTCCCCGGACATTTTGAGCTCATTTGAGGTGCTATTCCATTTTTCCCAATTTACGGGATTTTAATTGTTCCAAAAATAAAAAGTCAGGCTTCCACATCTCCGAAAAATCTGAAATTTTTCAGGTAGTTGGACTGGATTTTTATTCGTGTGTGTACAAAATTTCAGCTCAAAATTCAAAAATCGCTCCAGTGGCGCACCAATGAGCAATCTCCAAATCCACCATGTCAAATACTACCGATTCCAAAAATATGGGGATTATTTATAAGGATTTTTGGATGCGTTCCCTGGACATTTTGAGCACATCTGATGTGCTTTTCCATTTTTATTCTTTTATGGGATTTTAATTTTTTCAAAAATGAAAAGTCGAACTTCCGCATTTCAGAAAATTCTGAAATTTTGCAGGTAGTTGGATAGGGTTTTTATTGGTTTGTGTAAAAATTTCAGCTCAAAACTCAAAAATCGAACCAATGGTGCCCTAATAGCGCACCAATGGCCCAATGAACCAATGCATAAGAGCAATCTCCAAATCCACCAGTTCAAATGCTACCTAAGAAGAATCCACAAATATGGGGATGATTTATAAGGATTTTTGTATGCCTTCCCCAGACATTTTGAGCTCATCTGAGGTGCTTTTCCATTTTTCCCGATTTACGGGATTTTAATTGTTCCAAAAATGAAAAGTCGAACTTCCACATCTCAGAAAACTCTGAAATTTTGCAGGTAGTTGGATTGGATTTTTATGGTGCATGTACAAAATTTCAGCTCAAAACTCAAAAATTAAAATTTCAGCTCAAAACTCAAAAATCGCACCAATGGCGCACCAATAGCGCCCCAATAGCGCTTCAATGGCGCGCCAACAGCGCCTTAATGGCGCACCAATAGCCCAGTGAACCAATGCATAAGAGAAAACTCCAAATCCACCATATCAAACGCTACCTAAGACGATTCCACAAATGTGGGGATGATTTATAAGGATTTTTGGATGCCATCCCCGGACATTTTGAGCTCATCTGAGGTGCTTTTCCATTTTTCCCGATTTGCAGGATTTTAATTGTTCCCAAAATAAAAAGTCGGACTTCCACATCTCAGAAAAATCTAAAATTTTGCAGGTTGTTAGATTGGATTTTTATTGGTGTGTGTACAAAATTTTAGCTCAAAACTCAAAAATTGCACCAATGGCGCCCCATTGGCGCAAGCATTCCCATGGCAAACCAATGGTGCTCCAATAGCGCACCAATGGCCCAGTGAACCAATGCATGAGAGCAACCTCCAAAACCACCATGTCAAATACTACCTAAGATGATTCCAAAAGTATGGGAATGATTTATAAGGATTTTTTTATGCCCTCCCCGGACATTTTGAGCTCTTCTAAGATGCTTTTCCATTTTTCTCGATTTACGGGATTTTAATTGTTCCAAGAAAAAAAAAAGTTGGACTTCCACGTCTCAGAAAAATCTGAAATTTTGCAGGTTGTTGGACTTGATTTTTATTCGTGTGTTTAAAAAATTTCAGCTCAAAACTCAAAAATCAAAATTTCAGCTCAAAACCCAAAAATCGCACCAATAGCGCACCATTGGCGCACCAAAGAGCAATCTCCAAATCCACCTGTCAAATGCTACCTAAGATGATTCCACAAACATGGGGATGATTTATATGGATTTTTGGATGCTTCCCCGGATTTGAGGTGCTTTTCCACTTTTCCCGATTTACGGGATTTTAATTGTTCCAAAAATAAAAAGTTGGACTTCCACTTCTCAGAAAAATCTGAAATTTTGGAGGTAGTTAGATTGGATTTTTTTTGGTGAGAGTACAAAATTTCAGCTCAAAACTCAAAAATCAAAATTTCAGTTCAAAACTCACAAATCGCATCAATAGGTCATCAATGGCGCACCAATGGCGCCCCAACGGCGCACCAATGGCGCCCCAATAGCGCACCAATGGCCCAGTGAATCATTGCATAAAAGAAACTTCCAAATCTACCATGTAAAACGCTACCTAAGGTGATTCCACAAATATGGGGATGATTTGTAAGGATTTTTGGATGCTTCCCCGGACATTTTGAGCTCAACTGAGGTGCTTTTCCATTTTTCCCGATTTACGGGATTTTAATTGTTCCAAAAATAAAAAGTCGGACTTCCACTTCTCAGAAAAATCTGAAATTTTGTAGGTAGTTGGATTGGAATTTTTCTCGTGTGTGTACAAAATTTCAGCTCAAAACCCAAAAATCAAAATTTCAGCTCAAAACTCAAAAATCGCACCAATGAGCAATCTCAAAATCCACCATGTGAACGGCTACCGATTCCAAATATATGAAGATGATTTATAAGGATTTTTGGATGCGTTCCCGGACATTTTGAGCTCATCTGGTGTGCTTTTCCTTTTTTCCCCTTTTACGGGATTTTAGTCGTTCCAAAAATGAAAAGTCGGACTACCGCTTCTCAGAAATTTCTGAAATTTTTCAGGTAGTTGGATTGGGTTTTTATTCGTTTGTGTAAAAATTTCAGCTCAAAACTCAAAAATTAAAATTTCTGCTCAAAACTCAAATATCGCACCAATGGCGCCCCAATGGCCTAGTGAACCAATGCATAAGAGCAATTTCCAAATCCACCATGTCAAAATGCTACCTAACAAGATTCCACAAATATGGGGATGATTTTTAAGGTTTTTTGGATGCCTTCCAAGGACATTTTGAGCTCATCTGGGGTGCTTTTCCATTTTACCCGATTTACGGGATTTTAATTGTTCCAAAAGTAAAAAGTCGGACTTCCACTTCTCAAAAAAATTTAAAATTTTGCAGGTATTTGGATTGAATTTTTATTTGTGTGTGTGCAAAATTTCAGCTCAAAACTCAAAAATCAGAATTTCTGCTAAAAACTCAAAAATCGCACCAATAACGCCCCAATGGCTCATCAATAGCGCGCAAATGGCGCCCCAGTAGCACACCAATGGCCCAGTGAACCAATGCATAAGAGCAATCTCCAATTTCACTATGTCAAACGCTACCTAAGATGATTTCACAAATATGGGGATGATTTATAAGGATTTTTGGATGCCTTCCCCGGACATTTTGAGCTCATCTGAGGTGCTTTTCCATTTTTCCGGATTTACGGGATATTAATTGTTCTAAAAATAAAAAGTCGGAATTCCACATCTCAGAAAAATCTAAAATTTTGCAGGTAGTTGAATTGGATTTGTATTGGTGTGTGTACAAAAGTTCAGCTCAAAAATTCAAAATCAAAATTTCAGCTCAAAAGTCAAAAATTGCACCAATAGCTCGCCAATGGCGCACCAATAGCGCCCCAATGGCGCGCCAATGGCCCGGTGAACCATTGCATAAGAGAAATCTCCAAATCTACCATGTTAAACACTACCTAAGATGATTCCACAAATATGGGGATTATTTATAAGGATTTTTGGATGCCTTCTCCGGACATTTTGAGCTCATCTCAGGTGCTTTTCCACTTTTCCCGATTTACGGGACTTTAATTGTTCCCAAAATAAAAAATCGGACTTCCACATCTAAGAAAAGTCTAAAATTTTGCAGGTAGTTGGATTGGATTTTTATTGGTGTGTGTAAAAATTTCAGCTCAAAACTCAAAAATCAAAATTTCAGCTCAAAAGTCAAATATCGCACCAATGGCGCCCCAATAGCCCACCAATGGCGCCCCAATGGCCCAGTGAACCAATGCATAAGAGCAATCTCCAAATCCACCATGTCAAATGCTACCTAAGAAGATTCCAAAAATATGGGGATGATTTATAAGGATTTTTGGATGCCTTCCCCGGACATTTTGAGCTCATCTGTGGTGCTTTTCCATTTTTCCCGATTTACGGGATTTGAATTGTTCCGAAAACAAAAAATCAGACTTCCACTTCTCAGAAAAATCTAAAATTTTGCAGGTAGTTGGATTGGATTTTTATTGGTGTGTGTACAAAATTTCAGCTCAAAACTCAAAAATCAAAATTTCAGCTCAAAACTCAAAAATTGCACCAATGGCGGCCCAATGGCGCAGCTATAGCGCCCCAATAGCGCATCAATGGCGCACCATTGGCGCCCCAATAGCGCACCAATAGCCTAGTGAACCAATGCGTAAGAGCAATATCCAAATCCACCATGTCAAATGCTACCTAAGATGATTCCACAAATATGGGGATGATTTATAAGGATTTTTGGCTGCCCTCCCCGGACATTTTGAGCTCTTCTAAGGTGCTTTTCCATTTTTCCCGATTTACGGGATTTTAATTGTTCCCAAAATAAAAAGTCAGACTTCCACTTCTCAGAAAAATCTAAAATTTTGCAGGTAGTTGAACTGGATTTTTATTCGGGTGTGTAAAAAATTTCAGCTCAAAACTAAAAAATCAAAATTCCAGCTCAAAACTCAAAATTGGCACCAATAGCGCACCATTGGCGCACCATTGAGCAATCTCCAAATCCACCATGTCGAATGCTACATAAGATGATTCCACAAATGTGGCGATGATTTATAAGGATTTTTGGATGCCATTCCCGGACATTTTGAGCTCGTCTGAGGTGCTTTTCCATTTTTCCCGATTTACGGGATTTTAATTGTTACAAAAATAAAAAGTCGGACTTCCAAATCTCAGAAGAATCTGAGATTTTGCAGGTAGTTGGATTGGATTTTTACTCGTGTGTGTACAAAATTTCATCTCAAAAATGAAAAATCAAAATTTCAGCTCAAAACTCAAAAATCGCACCAATGGCGCCCCAATGGCGCACCAATAGTGCCCCAATAGCCATCAATGGCGCCCCACTGGCCACCCAATTGCGCGCCAATGGCCCAGTGAACCAATGCATAAGAGCAATCTCCAAATTTACCATGTCAAATGCTACCTAAGATGATTCCACAAAAATGGGGATGATTTATATGGATTTTTGGATGCCTTCCCTGGACATTTTGAGCTCATCTGGGGTGCTTTTTGTTGCCCCAGAATAGGCCTGAGAGGTGGGGTGAATCAGGCTACCCTTCAATCGAGGTTGGTTTCTAGGGAACCACTTTGGTTTCTGAGGAACCAAGTGGTTTCTTCACGAACCACAAACACAGAGAGCAAATCAGTGTAAAATGCACAAAGGTAAAGAAAACAGAAGAGAGAAAGGATGACACAGTGATTTATAGTGGTTCCCCCTCACCAGGTACCTCCACTACCTAAAGGCCCTTCCTTTAGGATTTTAGAAACACTCACTATCTTAGGCTTTTGCAGGATCAGCCTTAACCGATTACAGAAACCAAGCTTTTGCAGGCTAAGCTCAAACCTTTACACACACAAGCTTTTGCAGGCTAAGCTCTAACCTTTACAAGTTTTTCCCAGGCTAAACTCTAACCTTTACTCAAATCAAAACCCTGATTTGAGGACCCAGCAATCCTACACTAGTCTTGCCTAAACACTCTACCCTTTGTAGGAACTTGGAGAACAAGATTAAGCCCAAATTCTAAGCTCTCAAGAACAGCAAGAACACAGTACGTATAAGCTCAATAATCAACTCAATAGCACATTTTCAAATGGCTGGGTTAAGGAAGAAAGATAAGCAATGGCCTTCCTTATATAGTGCTTGAGTTGGTGGGGCTAGGTAGGAAGATCTTCATCCAACGGCTCTAAAGTATTCTTCAGCTCTTCATCCAACGGCTATGTGGTACAAATCAGTCTTCAGAGTTGACTCCACAATCGACTAGCTGGTGTTGGGTTCATTTCAGGAAGTCCACTCTCTTTGCAGCTCAATTACTTGAAAACATTCCATTTTTAGCAATCCGGGACCATAAGTGTGGACCACATGGTCCCCTTCACATAATTGATCAAAGAGAGGTGAGAGACAAGGGTTGAAGACTTCTCTCCGGTGTTGGACCATTTTCTCTGCCCGTTGGAGTAGTTGGGAGTTGGCCTTAATTGCTGTATGGACCATTGGGACCACGATGTCGACAGACAGGTGTGGTTTCTTCTGAAACCAAGCTAAGGAACCAAGCTGAAAACCAACCTGCGAGAAAACTCAACACAAGTGTATATGGCAAACATTTAATCCAGTTTGTTAGTCATCAAAATCATAATATATCAACATACTAAACATGGTTAATTATGGATTAACACTAATTAAAGTATTAGACCCATATTTAGGCTAACAATCTCCGCCTTTTTTATGATGACAAACATTGTGTTGATCTCTGCAAAACTGGGGTTAGTAAAAATAGCACTTCATATAAGCATACTCCCCCTGCTTGAATACTCCCCCTATAACATAAACTTTTGTGCATAAAGCACCATTGGCTTTTTCAACTTAGCCAAAAACCTCCCCCAGCTTATAGCTTCAATCATCTGGCATACATTGACAATAGCAGAGTTGCGCAATAATAATCAACAATAATCATCCATAATGTATGCTTAATAGAGTTGGATTCCAGATTCCAACCAACCAACCAACAATTTTCTCCCCCTTTTGGCATCAACAAAACATAATAAGGACAAAGGGTAGACATAGCAGGCATCTTATAAGAAAAGAAACATAATATCCAAATACCAAATATCCGAACTGAAAACAGAAATAGAATTAAAGATATTGTTCAAAATATAAAAACCAACATAAGAACCAATCATAAAAACCATGATAAGAACCATAATAGGAACCATGCTATAAACCATGAAGAACACAAAATGCAATGCATGTCCTAGGGACATCAGCAGTTGAGGCATTACTCATCATCAGTATCTAACTCAGGATGAGAAGCAGCAATTTTATCCAGAGCCTCCATCACAGTAGCCTCAAAGTCAGTCATCTGATCCTTAAGATCATCTAGCAAACTTTCAACCGCAGCCACTCGAGCACGAAGATCATCATTCTGAATAGCCTTCTCCTTTGGTTTCTTGGTCACAGAATAGTTCCCTTCAGCATCAGGCTTAATAGACATCTTGGACAGAGTGAGACTGCTGATAATCATAGGACTGATAGGTGCAGGACCATCTGTGGGAATCGAAGAGAATTTAAGAGCCAAGAGAGTGATCAAACCTCCGAAACATGGAACCATGCAGGTGGCCAGTTGATGAAGAATTAGAGTTCCATAGCAGATGGGTGTCTTCATGATAATGCAGGCCAAAGTCCACTGATCACTGAGCATTACCGTGGTTTTATGGTGTGGTCTCGGTAAAACCACACGAGTCAGCATGTACATCAACACGCGATGCACTGGAATCAAATCCTTGTACTTCCCTCTCTGATAAGATCTACCAAAGAGCAGCTTGTTTCCCTCAACATCCGTAGGAGTGCCCTTATGAAGCTTCTCATTATCATACACCACTTGAAGTTTCCCAGGCTTCAGCTTAAGGATAGCAATGATGTCCTTGGCAGTAATGGTAACAGTCTTCCCATTAAGACGGGTGGTAATGGATGCAGTGGCACCAGCAACATTAGTTGTCGATTTCAGATACTTAAAGAATTCTTTGACCATTGGTTCATATGCTTTGGCCTTCAAAGTGGCTAAATAACCAAGCTGAACTTTCTTCAAGATATCAGATACCCCCAAGTCAGCAAAATCCTCCATAACCACAGTATGTGGTGCATAGAAGGCAGATAAGTTCACTTCACTCTTCTTCCTCTTCTTTGAAGGTTTGCTTTTGATTGGAGCTTTTGCCTTCTTCTTTGGAGGTTTAGTTGGGGTTTACTCCTCCTCTTCTTCTTCATCATCATGCTCTTCAACTTCTTCTCGGTCATTCTTTTCTGAGTCATCTTCATCAGCTTCTTCATCACTCTCTTCTGCAGTATTGAAGTTGGAGTCATCATCCGAATCATCTCCCCTTTTTCTTTTCTTGGAAACTTCAGTCTCCTTTGATGTAGCATCCTCAGACTTAGAACTGTTCGAGCTTGAGTGATCTCCAGATTCTTCATCATCTTCTGGTTCTGGTTCTGGTTCAGGTTCTCCAACCTTCCTTTTCCCTTCAGCCTTTGTCATTGGTTTTGGGGCTGGTTTCTTGGAAACCACAGTGTCAGTTGGTTCATGAAAGACTATACCAGTGCTCTTCTTCGGAGTGACAACATTTGTTAGCTTAGGAGACACCTCAGTATGCTTCTTTTTCTGAGAGGGCTTGGTCTTTGGTATCTCATGATCACTGTCAACAGAGTCTTCTGGTTTCTCAGAAGCCACATGCTTGAAAGAATGAACAGAGTCAACAGCTTCCTTGCTTACTTTGAGTATGTCAGACATCACACCATCATCATCCTGCTCTTGTTGTGCAATGTTTAGATCCACAATGTGTGGCTTACCAACAGGCTGTGAGGTGGTTTGAACCGAAACCACGGGTGGAACCACAGAAGGAACCACATTAGAAACCAAGTTGGTTTCATTACCAACTTCAAGACTTCCCTTCTCAGTTGTATCTAGCAGTTCAGTTCCTTCACGCAATGCTTTGTAGTAGGCTTCTTCTTCATCTCTAGAGGGTGTTCCGATGAGGCTTTCTGGAGGAATATGGCCTTTGATGACAAAATCTAAAATCATATCCCCAAATTCCTCTCTTTTCTTTTCACGAAATATTTTGGGATCATGACCAGGTGGAATTACTATATGCTTAACAAAGGTGTCAATCATGGATGTGACCATACTGGGGGTAAGCACAGGAGGATCCTCTATAAGTATGGTGGTTGTGCTAGCACTAGGTCTATCAATGGTGGTGTGTGGGATGGTTTTCACACTATCCTCAGGTGTAGGAATATGATAGCTAATAGGATCTAGACACAAGAGGTCAGTTTGAGGTGTATTACCAGTGAGAGATGTTTTGAGCCATGAAGGTGCAGAAGATCCTTCAGGAACAGTGCTTTTCTCTGTGGTTGGCCAAGGCTCTCGATCAAGCCAAACTTTTTCAGACCCCTTCTCACTTTTCTGCATTTCCCAAGCCTCCCTGAACTTCTCAGATTCATCAGCCTTTGTAGCAGCAGATGAAGTGATATTGGGCTCCTCCATCACCTTTTGTTCATGCACCTTCTCTCGATTTTGTGGCTTTGATTTTGTAGTGTTTAAGGTAGAAGAGGTTTGTTTAGAAAGATTCTTCCTGGCTGTTTTGGTGTTTCTCTTCCTCATCTTGTGAGTGTTTGCGTTTGAAAGCAACTCTGGTTTAGAAGTGAAAAAGGTTTAGGGATATAGTTGTGAGTGGGTAAGAATTTGTGTTAAGGAAGGAGAGTGTGTGTGGTTTAAAAAGGAGGTGGATGTAACCAGTTAGGGGATTGGATTATTGGAGAGAGATAGAGTGGGATAAGGAAATGGTTCAAAAACCGAAGGAAGTCACGGGATAGCTTGTAACGGTTAAAAGCATTAACTCCTCTTCCACTTTTTCAGAGATTGTCGGGTATGACCCACCGTGGTCCCCAACAGTTTGACACTTTTGGACCACTTTGACCTTTATCATATACCAGCAATGATCTTGTGATTAACCCCACCAGATATCTTCCTTTTGACTTTCCCAAAGTGCTCAGATTTGCTCCCCCAACTCGCCAAGATAACTTTTGTCCGTTGGGTAATAACTGCTGGTTACTTGGTTTTTTAGAAACCAAGTTGCACATCATCCATATATTCCATGCCTGTTTGGCGCTTAGAATTTTGAATCCACTGAATTTGAAATTTTCTGGACCACCCAGATTGTAGTTTTCCCGCTTTGAAGATAATCCATTGTCCATTAGTCAATATCCGCTGGATATTTGGTCTCACTACGAACCGTACCGTTCTTTATCATCCTTTTGCTTCAACTGATGATCATAATGCCTCAAAAGATTTCCTTATATGCCAGAATGCAAAGTGAACGTGTGTGTATGAGGTGTAATGAATGCAATAAAACTAATATGGTTATGTATGCAAATAATAAGAGGATGCATGGTTTGTTCAAATACCAAGTATAAAACCACGTGAAAAGCCAAGCATAAAACCAAGTATCAAACCAAGTAAGCATAAGAGTCAAGGTAAGTTACACATTCCAAGTTCAAGTCTGATCTTGGTGAATTGATCCTCTTTGAGTGGCTTTGTAAAGATATCAGCAAGCAGATTTTCAGTCTTCACGAATTCAATTGCCACATCCTTCTTCAACACATGGTCTCGGATAAAATGATGCCTCACTTCAATGTGCTTGGTCTGAGAGTGTTGTACAGGATTCTTGGTCAGATTAATAGCACTAGAGCTGTCACAATAGATTGGCACACAATTAATTGTTAGTCCATAATCGCTTAAAGTCTGTTTCATCCATAGGACTTGTGCACAACAAGCTCCTGCTGCAACATATTCAGCCTCAGTGGTGGAGGTTGCAACAGAATTTTGCTTCTTGCTTGACCAAGGCACAAGAGACTGCCCAAGTAATTCACATGTCCCACTTATGCTTTTTCGATCTAATGTGCACCCTGCAAAATCTGCATCTGAATAACTTGTTAGCTCAAAAGTGCTGACTTTAGGATACCATAAACCAAGAGAGGATGTTCCCTTAAGATACTTGAATATGCGCTTAATTGCCTTAAGATGTGATTCTTTTGGACATGAATGAAATCTTGCACATAAGCACACACTAAACATTATATCAGGTCTAGTGGCTGTGAGATATAGAAGACTACCTATCATACCCCTGTACAATTGTATATCAACATCCTTACCGTGTTCATCCTTGTCAAGTTTGGTGGATGTACTCATTGGAGTGGGGCTAGGCTTGGTTTCTGACAAACCAAACCGCTTCAGTAGCTCACGAGTGTACTTAGCTTGATTGATGAAGATACCACCATCAAGCTGCTTAACTTGGAATCCCAGAAAGTAATTTAACTCACCCATCATGCTCAATTCGAATTCACTATGCATAAGCTTCTCAAATTCTTTGCAAAGAAAATCATTAGTTGCTCCAAACAAAATATCATCAACATAGATTTGCACAATGATAACATCACTTTTGTTAGTTCTAACAAATAATGTTGAATCAACTTTGCCTCTAGAGAAGCCTTTAGACACAAGATAAGAACTTAATCTATCATACCATGCTCTAGGAGCTTGTTTAAGTCCATATAATGCCTTTTTAAGCTTATAAACATGCTCAGGATGGTCATGACATTCAAAACCAGGTGGTTGCTCAACAAAAACTTCTTCTAAGATATGTCCATTTAAGAATGCACTCTTAACATCCATTTGATATAACTTGAAGGATTTATATGATGCAAATGCAAGTAGCATACGAATGGACTCTAATCTAGCAACAGGAGCAAAGGTCTCATCATAATCAATACCTTCCTCTTGATTATACCCTTGAGCAACTAACCTTGCTTTGTTTCTTACCACAACACCATTTTCACCAAGTTTGTTTCTGAAAACCCATTTGGTTCCAATGACTGGATGCTCAGCAGGTCTAGGCACAAGTTCCCAAACATCACTTCTATTGAACTGATTTAACTCTTCTTGCATCGCTATTACCCAGTTTTCATCAAGAATAGCCTCTTTTGCACTCTTGGGTTCAACTTGTGAGAGGAATGCAAGATGTGAGTTGACATTGTGTAGTGAGGATCTAGTAGTCACCCCTCTAGATAAGTCTCCAAGTATAACCTCTGTTGAGTGTCCTCTGGGTGCCCTGATGTTTACATGGGAATTTGATCCAAGTTCTGCTATATTTGGTTCTCCACCATAACCACTTGGTTGGATCACTGGTTCCAGGCGTGGTTGGACGCTTGGTTCCACTCTTGGTTCCAACACAGAAGGTGTAGGTGGTGCCAGCACAGGTGGTTCATCCTCCTCATCCACAAAATTCTCACGATTGACAATATGTGGTTGCTCATCAGATGCTATGTCAGTATCTATGTCATCACTTTCATCACATGGGTCAATTTCATTAAATACAACATGCATGGTTTCTTCTACAACTAAGGTTCTTTTATTATACATTCTATATGCCTTACTAGTAAGTGAATACCCAAGAAAAACACCATCATCAAATTTAGCATCAAATTTATCAAGGTTATCCTTAGTATTGAGTATATAACATTTAGACCCAAAAACACGAAAGTAACTGATGCTTGGTTTCTTATCAAACCATATCTCATACGGGGTCTTTTCAATTAAAGGACGTAAGGATACTCTATTTAGAATGTAGCATGCTGTGTTTACACCCTCTGCCCAGAAATATGCAGGTAATTTATGCTCATTAAGCATAGTTCTAGCCATTTCTTGCAAAGTTCGATTCTTCCTTTCAACTACCCCATTTTGTTGAGGCGTTCTAGGAGTCGAAAAGGTGTGTTCAATACCACTTTGCTCACAGAAGTGTTTAAAGACAAGGTTATCAAATTCACCTCCATGATCACTTCTAATTTTAGAAATTTTATAACCTTTTTCATTTTGTACTTTCCTAACAAGAGTACCAAATTCATAACATGCATGATCCTTTTGAGCAAGAAATACAACCCATGTGTACCTAGAATAATCATCAACCATTACAAGAACATAACTTTTACCACCTAAGCTAATGGTTCTCATGGGACCAAACAAGTCAATATGCAATAATTCAAGTGGTCTAGATGTAGAGATAGTGTGTGTCGGTTTAAAGGAATTTTTAACCTGTTTTCCCAGCTGACATGCTCTACATGTGGTTTCTTTTTCATATTTGAGCATTGGTAGTCCTCTCACCAACTCCTTTTTGGACAGATTTGAAATAAACTCCAAATTTGCATGACCTAGTCTTCTGTGCCATAGAGTTGGGGTTTCTGTTCTAGCACTTAGACACTTGAAATCAGAATTAGTCACATCATTTAGGTTGATAGAGTATATGTTACTTTTACGCATCCCAACAAAAACAACTTGGTTTCTGTCAGTGACCAAGCATCTAGATGCTTCAAATATAATTTTGTATCCTTTATCATATAATTGACTGATGCTTAGCAAATTATATTTGAGGTTATCAACCAGTAAAACATGCTCAATAGCAGGACAAGAACTTGTAACCGGTCCAACCATGGTCCAACCACGGTTCAACCACCTGCTCGAATCAATGGTTCTATGTGTGTGACCCTGTAGGAACTTGTAACATTCGGCAATAATTGTAAAATCTCATTTTACAATTATAAGCAAAGAGCGGCGTCTAGCAACACATCATTGCTACCCGAGCGACAAGATCAGTACTGATTCTAAATGCCTCGAAACATGTCATCGTCCCTTCGTCCCATTATCAAGATTAAACCGAGACATGGAATATTTCAATCTCGTATATGTTTAATCTCGGTTTCTTGATCCTCGAGTTAACTGTGTAAAACGGATACCAATGATATCACCATATCATAATCCGAGCACGGTCGTGTATTTACAGTTCAACTCTATCAAGAAACCATCCGATAATATACCCGTTATATGGGTTGGACGAATCCCCTCTAGATCATACAAAACCCACTACACACTTATCATATACCCAATGATTACCGTTAAGTCCACCCAGTTACGGATGACTAGGAATAATATCAAAGTATATGACTCACATGTTGGGATCCTTGACGATCTCAGGTCTAAGGACAATACATATAAGAAT
This sequence comes from Turnera subulata, assembly GCA_028386065.3. Classification (NCBI taxonomy): domain Eukaryota; kingdom Viridiplantae; phylum Streptophyta; class Magnoliopsida; order Malpighiales; family Passifloraceae; genus Turnera; species Turnera subulata. The sequence goes on from JAKUCV010000728.1 coordinate 27,212, forward strand.
CGCTATCGACAAACATATAACGCTCCATGTAGCATTCTTATGTGGGTCGGTCCAGTCCACAAGTTCTCCAACTTGTACCCGTATGTAGAATTCATATCACATATAAATTCTCAACATACGCTAGTCTTAATTTATTATTATAACCCATCCATAATAATA